>JAFBJQ010040646.1:58833-254256 GCA_016785345.1 Trinectes maculatus | reverse complement strand
TATATATTATCATCAAAATATGTTATTATTTTGATGATTGTACCAGAGAGACTGGAACCTGACTCACCTCCTGCATACTGTTGGATTTTTTGCCCATTTCACTCAGATGGATGTTGTTAAAAAAGATCTTGACTCATCTCCGTCTAATCCCGCTGATTTTGCTATAATGTGCCAGGAAACAGATGCCACTGTGACCTACCCTCTGTAATCTGAAAAGACATGCTCTGTTTTTATGTGCCTGTCTGAAAAGTGCAAAACAAGTATTCACAGAGGTCTCAGCTCTGATGATGCAGTGTAGAGAGTTGAGAGTCTTGCCACTGTGGCAGTCTGCAGAGGATTACTGTTAAACAAATGCAGCTCTGCGAATCAGTTGCCTTTCAGTTGCAGGTGTTTAATGGTGGCTTCACGCTGCTTAGAAGCTTCTCTCACGGGAGAAGCCAATTACCTCCAATCAAGCTCTGCCACTAGCAGCACATTTCTTTCTGCTCAAAATCGATTTTGCATGTTCTTTTGTAAGAGGTGCATTTCAAGTTTTCTGTTTAAAGGGGTTTAAACTGCCGGTGGTCTGTAAGGCAGATGAACTGCAGATGCTGCATTTTTAAAAGCTGCATTAAGAGATTGGTTTTTATTTTTTTTTTTTGCCAGAGGACAAAAAGTAGACCACACAGAAACAATCTCACAGAATCAATGTATGTCAGCTTAACAAGGTACGGTATGTTCACTCCATGAGGCACAATAACAGAGCAATGCAGACCACTGTCCACTGGCTTTTGAGCATAGAAAACAATGATTCAGTTACTTGTTAAACATTATTTTCACTGTCTGATCCACCTCTGTAAAAACATTTTATCTTAAAAGTACATTCAAAATCTTACATCACACTGCCCCTAATGAATTGTTGATATATATATATATATACTGTATGTGTGTGTGTGTGTGTGTGTGTGTATGGAGAACTAAACTCTTATCAGCTTTCCTCTGCTGCCATCCTTGACTTTTTTTGTCTACTTTCCATCCGTCCAGCACTGTTTGCATCCTGATGCAGGATCAGAGCAGGTGGTGGGTGAAACCATCGACCTTTTCCAACCAGGAAAACAAGGGGCAGCTGCCACATCTTCTTGACTCAGTCATGCTAGTGTGGAGTTTATGACCAGGTTATCAACAGCCGGACGTCACGGCTGCACATGGCTGCTGCTGTGGACACGCACTCTGAGCAGTGTCTCATTATAAGAGGCCGTCTTCAGGAGAGGAAAAGAGTTTGTCCTTGTTACACGCACTGATTTACTGTTAATCTATCAGCTGCTGTGTGTCTTTTATTGGCTGCATTAAAAACACTAGTTAAGTGTATGTCAATTGCACGTTCTAAAGCCCATGGGCATATAAAGGGCCACAGTTTTCATTTACCTCAGGGTTCATTTGTGACCATGATGAATGAAGTGAATTACTGTAATTGCTTTAGAGTAGCTTCCCATAGTGGGAATGTCAACTGCAAGCATATAGGGCCTTGTTGTTCACAATGCAGCATGTAATCCAATATGAGCAAAGCTATTTAGGATATTATATGAGCTCCCACGGTGAAGCCCTATTGAGATTTTGATGTCATAAAACCAAACCTTTTCCACCCTGCAATCAACAGTTGGAGTAAAGGTTTCACTACTGAGGAAAAGCCCTGGTGCTTTAGTTCCCAGGAGAGTCCTAGAGAAGGGAAACCTTTGACACATGGACATGAGAAAAGCTGAAAAAATTAAACACATCTCTACTACTCCATTGATTTGTCACCTCCACATTCTCAGTGTGAGACCTGTTAGTTTAGAAATTGAAGGTGTTGTGGTTTAACCTCAGGTTTGTATCACTTGCATCACTGTTTCATTTGTGCGATGAATATCAAAAGGAGAAACTAACACTGTGAATAACTGTTCTGCTTCGTGATTTACAGCTGTGCATAACAGCAAAAAATAAAATAAAAAGGAAAAAACAGAAACAAATTTAAGCATCAACTTTAATGTGAGCATTGTTGCAGACATTTCCCTGGTCTAAGAACTCATTAATTCAGATCTGAACAGTTATTTTTTATAACAGAAGTAGACGTATACTTGACAGATTTTAAAGTGGTGCAAAAGCCAGAGGTACTTTATATTTTGACACAGTTAACTGTGAGTAGAAAGCTGCTCTTGAACAGAAAAACCTAGTTTAGTCAGGTTCCTTACAAAGTTCAACAGCAGAAAACGTGAGACTCCAGTAGATCAAACATGGCTGACAAATGAGTGGGAGCAGGATTCGAATGGACTCAGCGTGCACTACGTAAGCACATACTGTACATGACATCAGTCGTGTACTGGTACAGTACAGTCCCTGCAGGGGCATGTTATCGCAGTACTTCACTTTCACGACCTGACCTGATCCTGGACGAGGACTATATGCTATGTGAAATCAATATTAAGTGAAATGTCACCAGCAGTTGTTTGTGTTCTTGAAACGATGTATTTCTTTGAGCTCATGAAGTCATTTATTTTTTGACCTTTAAGAAATACAGAACCATGCGTATCACTACTTCAGTGCTTTCTTTTCTCCATCCACCACAGCATAGATCCACCACGCAGCTATAATTATCTGACCGGTCTCCTTTAAACAAAAGCAAGACAAATATCTTAGCATTAAGACATCAACAAAGTCTAAGCGAGGACTCATGTGTCTCTCTGCGGTTTGATCAGGCTCCCCCATCAGGCTCCCCCCGTCTGTGCTTTGACAAAGCTTTTAAGAGCATCCTTTTGTCCATTGTCAGAGATGAGGATCCAGCAGCTACAACAACAAACACACCCTGATTGGACAAATATTGACCTAACCAGGTCTGATTAAAACTGTTAAGGTGTATTAGTGGAATTATTTACTCTAATCCACAGAAGATTAACTGAACTTTGTAAACTATAAACCTGTAAGTGGTGTAAGATATGAAGGGCTTCAATGTAGACTACCAGTCTGTAATAATAATTCATGTGATGTGATGTAACTCAAAGAATCTTGCTATGAGCTGTACTTGTATGCATTCATGCTTTACCCAGGGGAGAAGAAAGGGATTTTCTAAGCAACATCTGTCTCTCCTAATCTAGTCATGATGACGAGTTCTATCAAGTTAATAATACATCTCACCTTCTGCCTCTGCTGTTAAAGCGTTTTCCAGGTCGTCTTACACAAAAACCCAGTGAAATGTTTACATCCCACTATGAAGTAGGTGACATATTTAGAAAATAGCACAGCTGTTCTTTTTTTTCACGCAGTGATGAATGAAAGAGGCATCTAAATTCATATGATAATCAGCAATGACCACATGTCAAGTTTCTGAATCTATTTTTCCCAGCATGCTGTGCTGCGCATGCTCCTCTCTGTTCTTGGCAAGAGTGATCTGCTAGATAAGCTTCACTGATTACTATGGACGTGCTGTAATTAGCACAGGTCTGGCTCTTTTCCAGATGCATCTCATGCCAGCTATTAAGTCATTAAGGCAGCATACTCCACCTGGACTGCTCTCCCATGTTGTAGATTACCACTGCAGAGAGGAGAGAGACTAAATTAGATCCTTATTATGACCCCAGCTGTGATGCAAATTAAGGGTCTTATCAAGGTGTGTTTATTGTCAGTTAATCGTAATCCACTGCATGATGCTGCATGATGACCGTCATCCATCTTCAATCATTAAATATAAAGTAACAATGTGAAATGCCGTTCCTGACTTCAAGGGATACTTGACAATCTCTTCTACTCTTGACACTCAAATGAATTATGATGACACTGCTGAAAGGTTAAGCAGTGAAATGTTAAAAAAAAGACCATTTGCCATTTTTTCAACTAGTTCTTGGGAGTGAGCTGTAATTGCCTGGCCACTGCTTTGAGCGAAAATAACAAATACAAATAACACACTATAATTTGTTAAAATGAGTCTTTATGCTAACATCCATGTCATTGCAGACTGTAAACACTGCCTTGTGCTCAGATGATATCCCATCAGTCAGGGACCCAGCATGTGCACTTTAATCATAACGTCTTTTACCTTTGTCTCAATAACACTCAGATAATGGCAATATAATTATGACAGCAGAGGGGATCCACAGACGCTAATGATGAGTGATGAGCTCAAGTCTTCCCGTCTACTATTCCCTCTCTTCACATGGACAATGAATGATTTTGTCATTAAAAGCTACTGTTGGAGTGATTCATGATGTGTTTTTTTTTTCAATTGAGGATTAAGATTTAGTCGTTTATTTCTAAAACGAAAATGTTATGATACTCATAATATTTACATTACCTCGGTGTCTGTGGTCAGCTCTCAAAATTAGTATTATTTTTTTAACAACCTAATATTTATAATACAGTCAAACGGGCCTGAGACTAGTCGTTGCGATTGCCGGTGGTTTCGGGTTTTCCGGGCTCCGGAGGTCCGGGGCCGTGACGCGCCTGTAGGAGTCAGTAAGAGCCTCCTTCTCCTTCCTCCCCCTCAAACTTCATTTCCTCCTGGTCCAACCAGAAAAGTCTTTCCTCGAGCCATCACACAGCGGGGACGTGTAGCGGGACGTAAAGTCATCAGGGAGACAAGTCCGACTTTCTGAATCAGTTTCCAGATAAACTGCCTTGTTGTTTTGTTTGTTTTGTTTGTTTGGGCTGAACCGAAACGCAGCCGAACAACAGAGAAGAGTCCGGAGCGGCTGGGAAAGTAGTTCGGTTGTCTCCGCTGGTCCCTGTGGTGTGGACACTGAAGCAGACTGACTTTTACCAGGTGAGAGACATGTGACTCTGGCTCTTTTGTTTGTTGACAGCGGTGTTTGCTTCCGGGCCGCACGCGCCGCGTCTTGACAGCTCCAGGTCCAGTGCGCGTTTACGCCACATTACAATGAAACAACAGCAACAACACGATGTCTTTATTACGACTGTGAGCAGTGACTGGCAGCACTGACCTTATGTTGTTTTAACTAACCTGCCAGTTGTTACAGTGAGCCGGGAGAGATTGAAGTGGTTGTAATGATCCTTTATGAACTCCTGTTTAGGCTATAATATTCCCACTACTGTTATTTAATGACAGTGAGTTAATGATGTTTGTTGTGGAATCAATGGTTTGTAGTTGATTGGAAGCTTTGAATGGGAGCTGTTAATAGTTACTGACCTTGTTAATAGTTAGTTAGAAATAATTTTATTTCTTCACTCTTTTGTCAAAATGTGTTTGGTCTTGACCTATAAATCAAGGGCCTTGCTTTTTAATTATTAATTGATGTTTTTAGAATGAACTCACTCATGTTGGGTGTAAACGTGTCAGTGCAGTGTGCCACATTGCATTGGAAGTTGTCTCGTGAGCCTGAAGGAATGTGAAAAATCAATAGCACACATTCCCTAGGCAACAGCTGAATGAGATGCTGCTCTGGTACATGCCAGTGACACGGCTCGCTCGGTGATGTGACCTCATCGCACTGGTTGTCTCGTCTCGCTCGCCACTGCACTGATGAGCACAGGCGCTCAGATGAGTCTAATCACAGCGACTGGGTGCGTATGTGACATAAGCGTCACCTAAGGTGGTGTGAAATGAGAATTCAAACCTGATCCTCTGTGTTGGCCCCTGTGTTAGAAAGCTCCTGCAGACTGTGGAGGGTTTTTTATTTTAATGGTGCATCACATCCACTGATGAATTTGCCAGATGTGGGGGGGAAAGGGCCTCGTATGGCAAAGCTGCACGATATGTCAACTTTCTGACGTGGTGTTCTTGTCCCATTACAGGCAAGTTTATTTGATTTATTCCAGTCACAGACGTAAGGCTTTGTTCTCGGAAAAAACAAACGCCTGCCTTCCATTGATCACGTGCTTTTGTTAATGTGCAGTGTTTTTCGCTTCCCCAGGGAAGTGTTGATTTCACGGTGGACGTATTTTGAGAGAAATGCACTGACTGAGCTCCACAAGTCAAGTGGGGCCACATGTAAATAGCAGCTCCTCGCCGTGGTGGTATGCTGTGGATCATGTCTATTCTGGTGCATGGGAGGGGAGAGAGAGCTCTTGCACTATCTGACCTCACATTCCTACTTTCCTCGTGGCATGGTCATTGGGGTCAGCTCCAAAACCCCCCACACGCCCCCTGTCCCTTGACCTAGTGCTGAAAGGAAACATGTACCCTTTCTTCCTAATGTCACCCTCGTGTTGAATTATTTTTTACCAGATTTACAGGCTGAATTTCCTCTTACCATAGAAATCTGTAAGATCTAATCGCCATATCCAGAATCAGACCTCATAAATAAGCGGTTTAAACGCTCGGCTTCCTCTTATTGTGTTCTCTTGTGCTCTTTTCTCCTGCGAGGCCTTGTTTTGTTTAATGAAACCAACATGGGGTTACTGACGTCAGCGTTTACTTTGTCTGTGACTCTTTTTAACAGTCATAACCCTTGTCGAGAGATTTTCCTCGAGGGCACACGGGCTGATTCTCCACCGTGATAAACAAAAGCGGCAATGTGAGCCTCTAACTGTGTTTACTTCCACTGCTTTCCCACTGTCCCACACAGTTCAGTCCCTTTATGAAAGTTCCTATTCTCTGGGACGAGGGGGCAGGACAGGCGGTGCTGGGCACATCTCATTCCTCTGGCTTCACAATGGATGAGCTGTGCTGCTATCTCAACATTTATTCCTCTCTTGTGTCCACTCCCCCCCTGCTGTCCGAGGTACTGCCGGGTCTGTGCTGCTGACCAGCGGTTGCCATGACTCACTCTGACTTTGCATCTTGTGTCAATGACTCTCTCATTATAGCTCTCAAATCAGGCCTGCGTCCTGATTTGTCGTGCCCCTTTTTATCTTTGTGGCCTATACTGAAGCTGTGCATTCATGAGATGCAGATCAGATATCGAACACCCAGCCATCTATACACGGCCAGCAGAACATTCTGTGCCTATATTTCGACCACACTCTGTGACTGACAGGCAGTTGTTTACAGTCATGTCTATTTCCAAGCCGTGATCCTTCCTGCTCGGGCTGAAGGTGCACAAGATTTTTATTTTTATTTTTTTACCATTACTGAATTCATGCCGGAATCTGTGTGTGCAGCAGGAGAAACATGTTGCATAGTAATTTTATGTGGCTGTTGTTTCCCTCAGGTCCACATGTTGCATTTTGCATTGCAAACATTTTGTATATGCATTTCTCTGTTGCACTTTCTAAACACTGAAGAGCTGATCTGTTAAATCTGATCAAGGTAATCATCGAGAGCCATTGATAAAAGGGAAGAAAGCGTCTCCTGCACGGTCTGTGCTATAAGGGCCATGTTTTCTGATGATATGTAGAGATGAGGTTTCCGTGGCAGCCATCTGCTCTGCTCTCACTTCATGTTGTTTTGTTTTAGTGCTGTGCGGGATTTGTAATGTCAGACTTGTTGACTTTAGCTGGCAGGGCTTCCTCTCCTGGCGCCCCGTGTAGCTACAGCCTGTGTCAGTTGCCTTTGTCTGTGTCAGTAGGCTGTTGTGTGGCAATTTTTCATGGCCTATAGGTGCTGGATACTCACAGAGCATTGCAGTACTGTTTTTATTTAAGATGATGCCCCTTCTATAATGAAAGGATTAGAAATGAATGGATGGTCAACATGTCACTTAAATTCAATTTTGTCTTATTTCCATGATTATTGCCCAACTCTGTACTTTTTTTTTCAAAACATTTACCCCCGCTTGCTGTGAGCTTTCCCACTCTGACTTGTCAGATTATGTTAAACTTGGTAATTGTGGTTTCACTATTGCCCAGATGTTACACATAAATTTTTCCTCAATCCAAAGCTTTTTATGGAAACGTTGAGCAGTGGAGCTGTTGTCACTACTCCAACTTTTTATTTTTCTTTCTTTCTTTTTGTTTTTGTTTTTTTTTTTAAAGATTTTTGAATGCTTATATATTTTCTTTGGGAAAAAAACAGAAAACCAAGAATCTGGTTGTAATTAATGGCAGTTTTGACTTGTGCACATGGCCTTTGTCCATAGAGATTAATCCATTTCAGACATTGTTAGCAGCACTTGTAGCTCAGCTGAGATCTGTGGTGCACGGTTCCTGTTTAAAGGAGCTGGATGACATTACTGTAGCCAAATATGCTTGGAGGGATGGTGCTGATTTTATTTGTTTTCAGTTTGGAATGGTTTTCTACCGCTTGACTGCCCATATATTGCATTTGGCTTCCATAACCTTTTTCGTGGGAATTGTGGGAGATCTGTACATGTAATGTTTACGTTTAAATGTTAAATGTGAACCAGAGTCTGTGATCATTACTATGCATGCTACAAGAATGCAGGATATTTAATGAAACTGTGCAGTTTGTTTTGCATGTATGCATGGCCACAGACACTCAACGTTTTTCAAACCTAGACACCAAAATATCTGCACCGGTGGCCCAGTGGCCCAGTGCGTGTTTGATAATGGTATCTTATGTTACGTTAGAGTCTAACGTAACATAAGATACCATTAGACAATAAGCCATGATTCGTACCCTCTTCTTTTCAGAAAACTAAGCACAATGTCGTATTCCTGTTTTATTAAACTGTTGTCTGTCAGCACTGAACTAAACCAACCAGAAGGTTAATTTGGGACGATAGTGGTCTGGGGATTCAAGAAAAATAAACTTTTGCCTGGTTTCTACTGTTGCTATCCTCTGAGTGCCTAAGCAAATATTTTTTTTCTGGCTGAGGTTGTGGCATCACGTTTTGACAGTAAATGCATCGGACATTTTGATACTTTCACAATATTTACATAACACATAGACCAGTTTTTATAAGACGTACCAGCAAAGCAGACCTTGTTTCATCAAGTACCATCTACCATCTTTGGTTTTTGGTCCGAGATGCACTCCATGTTGCAACAACCGTAATGCTCTCTATGAGACCACGAGAAGAAGGGACAACATTTTTAAAAAATATAATCAGTGAATATCTGCGGGCCCAGCTTTAGTGGGTGTCCTATCCTGTTATGTCTGGTCTCCTGAACGCTTCTTGGTAAAATCGAATGATCCTGGAAGACCTAATTATTACCATCTTTGGGTTTGTTGTGGTTAATTGTACTCAAGGGAGCCTCATTGGCGAGGCAGAACCAGCTCTCCTCTTACCTCCTGCCAATGGGCGAATAAAAACCCACTCCTGTGGGTCACAGGGTCCAGAGTCCAGTCCTACTCGGATAGAGACATCACCACTGTAACTGAGGTCTTTAAACATGATCTGCTTCAGATGCTAAGTGGCCACATTATTGGTAACATACTCAGTTGTGACTCATAACCGGGATCTGCAATAAGTGCTGCATCCACCTGTTGTCAAACATGCTTAGTAATCATTATTACATCTGTGCAGCACGGCATTGCTTTGAACTCTGCTTCTGATTCATTTCAGGAGAAACATGATGAATTATCGTGGTTCAGCTCATCATCGTTTCATTAAGCTTTAACCGAATCTAATTTAAAATGACTGTAAAACATGTCTGCTTTGGAAAGCTGGTGCCATTAAAAGATAATCATATGTAGTCACTTAATCATTTGCATCAAGGCGGATTATTAACATGAAGAAACCACAATGCTCAATTATGCATTGAGACTCTATGCATCCACTTCAAAAGACTCAAAAACAATGTGTGTGTTTGATCCAAAATCCACAACAGCCATTGAATAAGAGCTCGGGTGAATTTCTTCAGTAAGAAAAGTGATCTAAATTAATGTTGTGTTAAAAATGTCTGTCATTACTTCTGTATATTAACCTGCCAACACACTGAATGATGAGGAAAACATTTCTCTGTGCTGCCAAACGTTCCGTTTTACGATATGTTTAAAAATCCCAGATGGATATTAAATATAACGGATGCAGGTATTTCAGAGCATCTGGAGCCTAGCAGCGTTGACTATTGCATTTTCTGTAGTTGCCCTTTGCATCAGAGAAGTGCAAAGGCTGCTCTCTGGTGCCTCCTGGGTCATTTGGTAAGTTTGAACATATGTTGAAATCATACTTGCCCCTGCACGTGTTTACAGGTTCACTGCTCATGACATGCTGATGATGAACTCAATGACGTTCTTCAGATCTGAGCTTAAACAAGCTTTTGTTTGTGCCAGAAATGGCTCAAACAGTGAAGATAAATGACTCGGGAAGTTTTTGTTTTTCCAGTTCTGGCTAATAAACTGCTTGGCATCTACTGAGGTGATGCAGTCTGCTTGACCTGTGAACCTCGTCCCTCCTTCTCGCTTTGGCTTCTCTCTGGACACTGCGGGGAAGGTGGTAACACTGGACCTCTTCACCCTCCCCAGAGCTTGTTTGGCACAGGCGTTCGCATAATTTGAAAGATCTAATTTTCAATGCAAATTGAATGGCCTCTGAGAATACATGGTTAACTGGCTTTCAGGTTTACGGGGCTGGAAATAGGACGAACCAGTAAACCGCCTTAATAAGTGTGGACTTGAGGTAATGTAAATGTAAAGATGAGATCTATTATTTTATGGTCTGAACACAAGGTAGCTGCTCCAAGCTCTCAGCTGATCCTGGCTGTGACTGAAACAGCCCATCTGTAAATGTGAGGGATAATACTTGTTGTGATTTATCATCCCTCTGCCACTTTGTTACTTACATTAATTCCTACAAAAAAAATTAATTGTAAACAGCTAATTAAATTTGAGGATTGCACATAAGCATTCAATCGGCTCCACGGCAGGCAGGGCCATTTAAATTGTATGTTAGAAGTGTTTGATTTTCATTATGTTAATGAGGGCTGAGAATACCATGACAGTACCAAACAGCATTCCTGCTTCTGTTACAGCTTAGCTTGCACAAGCGTTCGCTCTTTATATTTCTCTCTGTGACACATAGAGTTTCCAGGGTAATTATGTGTGTACACACTGGTCCTTCCCAATGAATAGGTCTGAACAAACGATTTAATGTCTTGCTGCCTGGAGGCTGACACCTCAGATCTTTCTTAAAGGGGCCATATGAGTTGAAAGTGAACTAAATTAGTTATTTTATATATATATAAGTATATATATGTGTGTGTGTGTGTGTGTGTGTGTACACTGTATAACTATAGAGTATATATATATATATATATATATATATATATATATATAATCAATTGTTAATGAGACTAATGTCCCCATAGTATTGATGTAGATTGTGTAAGTGCTTAAAGATGTCAGATTATCTCTGTGATTGATCACCAGCACATCTCCATTGGTGTTCCTCCAAAGCGTGCGTGTCCAAGTCCCTGCCCTCGGCATTGACTGTGTGTCACTGAAATAAAATGCCTGGCTACCTCAAAAAAAAAAAACATATCCAACTGCTGCTTGAATGTCAAAATTGTTTGTGTTTGGTATTGTTGAGGGCAAAAACCTACACGAAAGATTCAGCTGAGTGATGACACTTAACCTGTTTCAGATATTAGATTCATGTCAGTAAGCTATTGCAGACCCACACAGTGGTCCATAATGGGCCTGGATTTGACAGTCTGATCAGGATGCCTGCAGAGGAGTATATAAATAGAGTATTATCTCAAATGATTCAGTCTTCCTGTCCTGTTTGTACTGTTCCCGAGGCTACGCGGCTGCCTGGCTCAGGTCCGCTGCACTGCAGCACTTTCTCAGGGTAAAATTTCACTCTTAGTAACCTCAGATATGCACTTGCAGGCCGTCGGGCATGCACATAAGAGATTAAGGCAGGCAGAGATGCAAATAGGTTGGTAAAAGGGAGAAAACTGAACACAATGGCTTTGTTTGTTCTTCACACAAATGACCACAAGGCTTATTGCACAACAAATACTACTTTTATTTTTTTTTCACTGTCTTCTCATTGCTACCGGTACTTCTTTTTACTGTCTGGATCATATTAATGTGTAGGCAGATGTATTGTTCAAAAAACAGGACAAGGATTTTTGATCAGTAGTTTGAAGGTGCTGTGAAATATTAGAAAATGTTCAGTCGTCGATACAGTTCATCACAGTTCGTTAATTCTGTGTTGATATTCAGTCGAGTATGTGATAAGATGGAGTGAAGCAGCAAAGCTTCACACTGGAGATGGAATCGGAAAGTGTCGCCACGTTTTTGTTTTTGGGGAATTTGAGGAATCTTTGATGGCAGCTTCCATGTGTCACTGAGAAATTTGAAAAAAAAAAAGACTGATGGCTGGAGCCTGAAAGAAGAGGTGGACCCTGTGATCTGGAGAGGGGAGAGCAGAGAGGCAAGAAGACTAAGAATACACTGAGGGACCTTCTCACGGCCCTGCCTCTGTCACAGACAGCTCGGAGGTCATGTGTATCTAACAGACCTGAATACTGCACCCGTTTACACTGGGCACGATGGGATCCACTTGTCAGAGTGCTGCTCAGATACTGATATCTGGTAGGCAGAGGCAGATGTGCTGTATGATTTGCAGACGGTGTAATTACAGCAGGATGTGACAACAGTGATACTTGAGTTGAGATGTGCGATGTGGGATCAGCAGGTGATGCGTCAGGGTTGTAAGAACATCCCACGTTTCATTGTGAATGCCGAGCCAACATTTCCAGTACCTGCAGCCTGGGGGCAGGTGTCTCTTCTGTCTCTTGTCATTGTGGCGGCTTCACAGGTCTGACAATGTTTTCCTTTGATTTGTCTTCTAACGAGATCCCCAGTGTCAGAAATTCAAAGTGGCGCATTAATTAAAAAAAAAAGAAAATATCGCTCTGTCTTGCACAGTCAGGTTGAGCAGTAATTCTTCCTTTTTTTTCCCCCCTTTCTTTTCGGTTTTGCACCACAGCCCCTGATGAAAAGCTGCTGAGTGTGACAGGCTCCTTGTTCTTTTAGAAACAAAATAATAATAATGATTGAACAAGCAGAGAATATTGAAAGAGTGGAAGGAAAATGTCAGATCCTGTCCTTTCCTCCCCCACCTGCCTTCAGATTTCGAGCGACTGTGCGTCTGGCTGAAGCAGAAGGAAAACTCAGTCATGAAATGCCAGGTCTCCACCTCCTCGTTCTATTTATTCCTCCGACTCGGGCCTCATATTTGGCCTTTGAATCCTGTGCTTCCCCTCCTGCTCCTTTATTCTTCCCCTTTAGTTTATCACTTGTCCCCCACTAATTCTTTCCGTCATCAGTCACAGTGCATCCAGACGGTCAGATGTTATGACTCGACCAAACAGTCAGACTCTGCAGCTTCAGAGGCAGCAGACTCTGGTGTCTGCAGTGCACCCTGACACACACTGAACACTGTCCTGCTATGTTCATTATAGATGTGCATATAGAGAAATGCACATCTTCACTTGCCTCAAACGGTCGTGTGTGGCTTGTGTGGACTTTTTGATCTTGTGACTCATATACGTAGTGTTCGGAAATAGACTCATCGGGAGGCCTGGGAAGTGCGAATGGCACAGGCTATAATTTTCCTGTCTGCTCGCTGCGTACGTTCATCTCTGGTGGCAGGTTTGTCCAGATGCTGCATCTGTGGTCAGTGGTAATGAGCGGGCTTCACGAGGAAGGAGGCTCCGCGAGGTCATATGTCTTTTCCACATTTCCTTGTGGCCCTGTGTGAAAGATGTGTCTTAATGGGTATTCGTGTATATAAATGTTCAAAGATGAAACAAAGATCCATATCTGCCACTGACAGATGTGCTGGTTAGGACTGATCAAGCATTCACCACCATGTTGCTCTTTTCTTCACATGTTTGCATTACTGTATATAGCTGTATATGCATAGCTTTTTAATTTCCCCACATTCTAATAACTTGCGTCCTAACCTTTATTGTTGTGATTTTTTTTTTTTGTTCTTTTCCCAGTGAACGAATTCAATGTGAGAAATAGTTTGCAGTTTTTCTTCCTTGGTTTGACAGGCCGGGGAGCCCACTGCCTCTGTTTCTGACAGGATCTGAGCTGGAGGAAAGTACACCCAGTTCCTTCGTGCGTTTTTTTTTTTTTTTTTCTTTTCTTCACATTATCAAACTGCAAGGCTCCTCTCAGGTGATGCTGACACACCATTACCTTTGATTTCACTTTGCTTCAACAAAATGGTTTTGCACATCCAAAAAGAGCGATTCGGATATTTGAAGATTTATTAAGGATGAAGTCACATGGTGTTGTTTTCTTGTAGTGGGCGTTTCCCCTGTTTACTTTAGTGTTCTGTAAGACAAAAGACATTCCAGGAAGTTTGCTTGTGCAAGTGAATCACAGATGGCTCATTGCTGACTTACTTACTCTGGAATGGGTGTGCTTCCTGTCAGCCTACCACCAAAAACCATGGGGTGGGTGACTCGAGGAAATGCCCCCCCCCCCCCCCCCCCCCCCCGAGCACACAAGCCTTAAATTTCAATTTCAGGGACTTGCTTGACCTCTAGTTTTGCCTGTACCGCTAATCAGATGTGCATTAGTTTTGGCTGCAGACGCATATGGAAAATCAGCCAGAATTAACCTCATGTGTGGTCATTAAGGTGTCAGCGAGTATAGTGAGTGAGCCGCCATTCATTTGTCCACTTCTTTTACATATGAACTATTTTTGCTCTAATTACTGTTGAAGTCATGTAAAAAAAAAAGAGTGCCCCTTTACGAAAATGTGTTTACCACATGATTTATAACACAACAGTGGCTCTGCATTACTACTGCCAGCACGCTATTGTGTGTGTCAGTGTTGCTTCACAGCCTGGAACACACACACACATGCTGCATGTGCCACTCTGCAAGGTTCAGAAAGATAACTTGTTTCAGCTGTGTCTGATCTGTGCACGCCAACTCTAATCCGCAGTGTTTTTGTTGACAAGCCACTTAAGCAGGTTTGGAAGTGCACGTTAGCAATACAGCTACAGAGCCACAGAGCACAGCAAGTTTCAAGTAGCAGTTTTTTTTTCTATGTTAACTTCACACAGATCCAGCGTTTAACCTAAGCAGAGGCAGCCTCGGGTTAGAAAGCTCATACACTATGATTGTAACGCAGCATTATCACTGACTGGCTTATGTATTTACTTGCAGAACCAGAAATAACTATATAATCCCCTGCAGTCGTGGCATTAATTTGACTTCATGTGACAAAGTGTTCATTATTTATCTTTATAATAATAATAATAAGAAAATAAAACAAATAGCAATTGTTTACTGAGTAATATTTTGCAGAGACAATATATCAGTATAATATATTTTGTAACATCATCAACTTTAGTCTACATACTAATGGCCAGCGCCTTAAGTTAGTGGCATTAGAGTTACCCCAATACATATTCACAAACACATGAAAGTAACTTTCCTAACACAGCACTCTGGATCATTGCTCTTCATGTAAAACAGACGCCACCAGTGGCCAGAGAGGGAGAGATGGCAGCTGTTTTTAATTGCGGCTCACGCTGTTCAGGATGAAGCACGCTGTCATCAGTAAGCAGCAGTGATCCCCCTCTTAAAACCCTGTGCTCCTCCAATGTTCTGATCTCAGGTCAAACAATTGATTGTCATCAGGCTCAGCGTCTTTGGCTCCAGGCGGTCAAGCGATGGTGTGTGTAGTGTTACAGTGACCTCTGGCAGTCACTGCGGGTCCTGCAGTCAGTTATCGCGACATCTACAATACACACATGTATTTCTTAAAAAGATAAAGGCACAGTTGCAAAGATGTTTACATTGTTTCTGAGGGAGGCTGCAGAGGAAAGCTGCAAACAGGCTGTAGAAAGGCTATAATAGAAGGAATGATGCTCTTTTCTATTTTAATTCAGAGGCAACATCTGGGCCCTCAGTTAGCTGAGAGTAATAAAGATGGTGGTTCGTGGTCCACGGAGACTGGCTGATCTGGATAGACTTTTATTTTTTTTCGAAAGGGAAAAGGGGAAATTAATAGCCCAGGGTTGTCACCATAAATCCCTGTGTGAGCAGCCTGGATACTCGGCTTTGGCAGAAGCTTTTATTTGTCGTGCTTTTTCACTCTGCTTTTTAAATTCAGCTCACTGGTTTCTCCTTTTTTCGACGGGTTCAACAAGGGCCAGAGTTAGTGGTTGGGTTTTTACATTCAGGCTGCATTTCCATCACACTGCAGCTTGCATGGGCCGTTTCTCTGTTGGTACAGTAAGAGAAATCCCTTTTTTTTTTTCTCCTATCAGTTCAGCGCACGTCATTTTCACTGAAATCTGAAGTGAACATCTTATCAATTATGGAAATTACATTTGTCTTAAGGAGCCACCTCACCTAGCCCTCATCCCTCCAGCAGGAAAAAACACTGGCTCTGTAGAGAGGTTTCTCTGATTTGAAGTAAACGGGAAATGATTGATTGGATCATTTGTAGTGAATCTCCAGTTACTCTAATTAGTACCTCATTGATCAGACCATCTGCATGTGGAGCACAGCTCGTCAGGCTCAGCTGTAATAACCTCACATCCTGCTCTACCTCCTCCCTCGAGCTCACTCTGATCCATCTCTCTCTCTCCCTCTCTCTCCCCCTCTCTTGCATCTCCACTTCATCATCATTTATGTCTTAGTTCTCATCATTGTAGTTGAATTTAACAAATTTGCAGACCAGGTTATGGCTCAACTCCTCAGACAGCTACTGTAGTTGTGTGACCGGACTTTTAAGAATTTTAGAATTTTAATTCATTCGTCCTGTTGAATAGTTTTATCCAATCACCAGTCTTTCCATCGTGTGGCGCTGGTGAGGACATCCTCTGACTGAAATCAGAGGTGTTGAGTGATGCGTGGCTGCGTTTCTCAGTACACAGTAAACTGTGAGTGTGGAAAAGGGTCAGTGGGAGGATGTAGGAAGCAGAGGTTGAAGGAGAGGGAAAAGGACATTGTATTTTGCAGCCCCAGTTATGTTCTGTCTGTAAAAGCATCAGGGCTTTGTGTGACTGTGCTTCACAGCATGGCTCCCTGGCCTTATGAGTCCATAACACAACATGGTGTGATGGGCTCAGAGGGGATCCTGGCCTTTAGTCCAACAGCAGCTGTCGCTGCTGATTTTTAACTTTGGTTTATGAAAAGCTGGGTGCACATGTTTGGGTTCATCGTGGGTCAGTGTCTGGGTTGTTGCTGTGATTTCAAATTGTTCGTTAAAGGTGGTTATTTGGGGTCTGTTGAACCACTGAAAGAAATATTTTGGCCTTTTGAAGCTCAGACTTGTGGATCATATTGACCCTGATCTTTATTTCGCTGAATTTCAACAGTTTCTTTATTTTCCTTCATTGAACTATAGTGCGTCATCTTTATTTTTCTTTTCTAAAGAAAAAAAATCTATATTTCATTTTTTTACTTTATTTTTATTTTAGTGTTTTATCTGTAAAATTCAAAGTGGTTTTTACACTCGAGATAGTGATATAATAAATGTAAGAGCTCATTTCTAATGAGCTCTGAGAATAGGCAGAGTTGAGCAGGTATTAATCTCCCACAACTGCTCTGGCTAATTTATGTCTTATCAACTGACTGATTGTCTTTGTCCGCCTCAATAACAGAGACAGAGACAGAAGCACATTAAGTGCCTGCTGTGGATCTGACTCCAATTTGAATGAGTATATCTAGGTATGTATTTAAAAAAAATATTTAGGGAAATGTTAATTGGATTTATTAAACTTTTAATGAAATGTTCTAATAAATTCTACCATGGACACAATTTGTGCTACATGATGTAATAACTAATGTCACACTATAAAACTTTACCAGAACTTTTACTTGCATGAAGTAGATGCAGCTCGTCGAGCCAACACTTCATAATAGAGAGGCTTCATTCATTCCCCATTGAATCGACTGGGCTAAAAGCGATAATTCCTCCAAACTCTGCCTCTTGGAACTTGCTCTCACGGCTTGTGTGCCAGTTGTGGTTGTTGGTCCCCCGTGAGGACCTGAATAGCATATTAAACCGCAGAGTCACTGGTGAGGGTCGTTTTAGTAGTTGGTAGAGAGCTCTTAACAATACGTATGAGCGTTTCTCTCCCACTCTCTCAGTCTGTGTCTCTGTCTGACTAATGCAAAGAAAAAAAGATACTGGTACTATTGCAATGTTTGCTAAACATGACCTCATGCTGTCCAGTGCAGCCTGCGAGTGTAGCTTCTGATGAAACCCACACATGTTGCACCCAATTACCAATGGATCATAACATGCTGTAGCAGCAGCATGTTATGTACAGTGTGTTGCGATGTTGTGTTGCCAGCCTGGAAGCGGTCAGGCTCCAATCACAGTCTTATTAAGCTGAAGTGGAACAGACACCCGGGAACAGAGATCGTATAATCAAAGATTGCACTCAGACAAATATGGGAAACTACCATATAAATATCACCCCTACTCAAATTACATAAGGGTCCGCAGGAGGCAACACACTTTAATCAGAGACATGCACAGTCCTGCATCCTGTTAGAGAAGACATTTCACTGCTGTGACTCATTTCTAAAACTTTTGCTCGATCAGCAGTCCCACAGTAATGTAATTATGTACATTTTCTAGTAGCTTAGATGCTGCTGCATGCTTGTGTGTAGAGACGGCCTTTGCCACTGATTAGTGCGCAAGGGTTCATCCTAGTATATGCTCAGTAGATCCATCTAATCCTCACAGGTCTGCAGAGGAGACACATAACTTTGTCCTTTTGGACAATTATCATTATTATTATTATTATTATTAACAATAACAATAATGATAATAAGAAGAAGTTAGAATCACTTAATAGGATGTTACTGATTATTGAACTTTATATTTGCAAAATTCATGGTGCCGTAACTAGAGCACTCAATGTTTCCTTGCAGTGGGCGCCATCTAGTGAGTCAGCAGTGATACAGCATGTTTGGTATTTTTGTCAGCATATCTATTGGCTCGTATACTGTACAGTAGCACAGTGTCAGTATGCGCCTCGTTTGCATGATTAGTGTAGAGCAGTTTGTAAACATCAGGCTGGTCCTCTGATTATAAGCATTTGCACTGCGCCCTCATACAGGCACACTGGTGCTGGGAAGGTAAAACAGCCTGCAGAGTTAAATCGAGAATCGAGAAGTATCCTGAAAAATTCGATTTAGGATGCTATCCAATCCCTAAGGCTGGTATGTTGTTCAGAAATATCCCACAATGCACTGTGCGTCAAACCTCTCACTTCATTAAACAACCCCGATGAGAGGTCATACTTTGATCCCCCACTGAATAGAAAGGCCCCGAGGTCTAACAAGGTTTTGTGGTAGGTGTAGCACACAAAATCGATAGTGTTCACACAGAAGATTTTCTGAAGGTATCTTAGGAGAGACGTGGAGGGGGGGGGGGGGGGGGACTGGGAGTGTTGGAAAGTGAAGGCGGGGAGGGCATGTTCAACAGTGGGTAATTGGAAAGCAGAGAGTGCAGTTCACATGGTGGTGAAACAAGCTGTTCCCAGTACCTATTTATCCATATCACCTGAAAGGTACTAGACCTGTGTCAGCGACTTAAAATCAATTTTCTGATAAAGAAAAAATTACTTCAAGAACAAATTAGCTCACGTTCATGACCTGCCACCTCAAGCCCCGTGTTCCTGTCGACACCACTAGAGGTCAGTGTGACCCTGACATCAGGCCACGAGGGGACTGAAGACATCTTGTGGCGTTTGGATGGAGGAGGACAGGAGTTTGCCACGTGCGCGGGAGTTGCATCTGCACAATGACTGCACGGTGCAAAGCTTGTGTTGTTGTCCATTTTTTTCCTCCGCTCTCGCTCCGCTTGTCTTTATCTGCTCGTCCACTTGCGTTTGAACCTGGGATAGATTCAACCTGTGTTTGCACTCTGCATAAGCTGGCCTTGGAAATCCCTGCTTACCCGCGTGCGTTGCTCAGTGAGAGTGAGTTGGCTGTTCAGTGGGAATAACTAATGACTCCATTGCCCTCATTGACGCATGTCAGTCTATTTCAGGCTCAGCCACCAACACTCGCACACATGGCCAAGTGAGAGTCGATGATCTACGTGCTGGATCGGCCCTGCGATGTCACCCTGCCACTTGGTTAGTCAAGAGCGTGGTTTCAGGAGGGACGGGGCACCTTATCCTCATGCCTGTGACCCATCGCTGACGTTATTGTACTTGCCTTGTCATGCTGCTGACAGCACTCCATCGACGGAGGAGAAGTACTGGGATATCAGACATGTGATTTGACCTGATGTTGTAGCAGTGGCATTCCCTCGCCCTCAGCCCCCACCACCTCTATGCCCATAACAGGAGCCGTCTTTTAGCCCCGTCTCCTTATTGATCCCAGTTTGGCAGGGGATCATTCCAACTCTTTACATTTCACCGGAGGCCACCATCATAAGGTCGTCTGCTTCAGACTCTCAGGACAATTCACTGCATTTGAGGGGGAGTGAGTGGGGGTGGTGGCCGACAGCGCCGAGCGTTAAGCCATACAAGGGGTGAAGCAGGACGAGGACGAGTAGAGATGAAGAAGACGTGTGAGACACCGTTTGGGCAGCTGGCTGGAGACGAGCGGCATTAACTGGACTGAGTGATGAATGCAGGGGCAGGAAGGGCACCGCCAGCCGTGGAGGCTTGTGGCCGGCTTTCACATGACTCTGTGTATGTGGGGACGCGGGAGAGTAATAGAATCCCAACGTGATGTGCTGGGATGCTTGAGAGGAGGGATTAAATTTAGCCGCGGCCGCAGGCAGGCAGCTCTGCAGGGCCTGGTGGGAGGGGGGTGGTGTTCGCAGCTTTTGGGCCTTCTCTGGCTACAGCTCGCTCTCGTCCGCCTTACATCACAACACCAATCACCTCCTTTCCATACCTTAGTAGGCTTAATGGGCGAATGGTGAGCTGTATCACATTGCAGTGTGATGCCACTGGGATTAGGATGGGAGAGAAGTCAGCCTCGCTTTATGGGCAGGCTCTTTGGGTAACATCTGTTGGCTTGTGCAGCCAGCAGCCGTCCATGTCGTAAACTGATGTTCGATGATTAGAATAGACTTTACATGATAGAGCTATACAGATGCTCCTCCGACACTCAAATATGTTGAGGGATTTATCGTCTCCCGATGTCACACATCAAACATCTGTCCTTCACTCAGGAATTCAGCTTTAACCAATATCTATCAGTAGAATATAGAATTAAGTGCCCAAGTACATACAAATGTTTTTCTCGACTCATAAATGTTTACTGTTTCTCCATATATCAGTTTGTATATCAATCAACCATTCCGTTTGTTGATGGTTGATTTTTTTTTAGCACTTTTCAATGAAAAAGGCTTAACATGCTCTGTAACTGAAGTGGTAGAGGGACTTTTGTGGATGCGTTTGATATTGATGTTGAAAGGAAACGAATGTGAAGTAACTGTTATCATCAAGTCAGTTTTTATAGTATCTCACTTGCTAAGGAATTGCATACCAAAGTAAATGCCTGCTCCCCTTTCCTGTTTGGAACAGTTGGACCTGATTAATGTGTGCTCATAATTATTACGCCAGATCAAAGTAGATTTTATTTATTTTTGACTGTTCAAACATTACGGAACAAAAAAGACATCTTGGTTGAAAAGGTTTTTTTAAATGTCAAAACGTGTTCCTTGCTAAACATTAACAAACAAATCATAATTAGCTGCTTCCTACTATTTTTTGCCCATAATTATTTATCTTCCGCTTTAATGACTTTGCAGAAGTAGAAGAAGTAGCACAGGAAGCAATGATATTTTTCTCTGGCATGTTTCAAATTAAACATTTATCATTTCTTGCATTTTATTCCAGACTCAATCTATAGAACACCTGACTATAGTATTATCACGTCCTTTGAGCCCGTGTCCTTTGCGTTGACAGTCTTAATAAGACAAAACCGTTTCTACACACGGTCATTCATCCACATAGTAATCATTTTCACAAACACCTGGCAGGCTGTCACATTTGTGGCAGGTTTATAATATAGCTGTATTATCTCCTGTGAGGGCTGTGGTCCTGAATATAAAGAGACTGCCCATCTGTGCCGTTTCTCTCAAACTATGGCCCAAGTGATTTCGCTTTTGAACACAGGTCATCCTAAGGCTATGAAATCGTTGTGAACAAAATGTTCCACAAAGCTGTTTTGTTCCGAGAGCTAAGGATGCAGATGTCGAACTTGCTGGAGGTTCAGATGAAAAACTGTAGAGTCAACAGCAAGCTTTATTTCCTTTTCTCTAGTTCTTATTCTTTCTCTTGGCAGGACCGACTGTTTGCCTCCCTGGCCTGAATCTAAACGTCAGATCTCTCTGATGGCCCTAAAACGGATAAGCTTGGATATTGGGACTCAAAGTCAAACAAATGATTATGCTCGAAACAGTCAGAGTGAAAACTCAAAAGTAAATGGTTTAAAAAGTTAATTTTTTTTATGTGATGCATTGCTATGAATGCTTTGCTCTTGTAACACTATGTAATCCGGTTTTGTGACAATGAGATTATGCCGGCACTTTTCAATTTTTTGTTACTTTGCATTTGGACCTTTGTGTCTGGGTGTGCTAAGCTAATCAACACTTTTTGACAAATGGCTGACAGTAAAACAAATGGGCTACATGACCTCCAGTGTACAACATGTCCGCTTGCTACTTGTGTGCTGCAACTTGTTTTTACAGGTCAGTACTGAATTATTGCTGAGTCTCTTTCAATTATTTTCGTGTTCACGTCTTTAAGTGACCGGCAACAAAAGAAAAATTCCCCATTGACACATTCTGACAAAAGTCAACAATACATTTAGTGAGGAAAATGCATAACAGATGTTCTTTTGGACTAAAGTGTCTTAAAGTATCATTTCAGCAGACCAGTGCTGGTGTTACATTCTATTTGGGGACAGCTGCATAGGGATTCAAAGTCTCAGTCAAGGCAGTGTCTTGGAACAGTTTTTGGCCTGTCCAAACTCTATGACGCTATTCACATGCTCTGCTTTAGAAGCAGACTATTTACATGATTCTGCCAGCCCAGAGCATAAGGGGTTGTAATATAATATTAGCTGAATGAATGCTTTTAGGCTTTTTCCTAACGCTTATGTCTGTCAGTAATGGATCTTTTAAGCATCTTTGCTGAAAGGAAAATTATTGTAACATTAATTTTTAACCTGGATTCCGAGCATGTTGTAATTCCTTCCTTTCTTTAATCAAGACTAGTGAGATGTTTATTTTAAACATACGCAGTTGTGTCTATTAAGACTAATACGCTCAATGTACATCATGTGTTTGGATGACGACATGAGAACTTCATTGTAGTTTTTGTAAGATGGAAACACTTAGCTCCAAATTGTCCATTGTCTTATTTGCATGTTGAACATTGTGACTTGCTCCTGTCAGTGGAGTTATGAAACTTAAATGTGTGCATCTTGGCAGATCCAGTTGCTTCCAGCCAGATCTGGGTGATCAGTCTATCAACCTGTTGTGAAAGCCACAATTGCACAGCTCATCATCATCAGCTGCTGTGCTTTTCTGCTTTTGTTCTCTCCATCACACCATAAATAAGTCTCATTACTCCCATAGCTCATTGTCTAGACTGAGTCATCCAGACTCACAGAGAACAGAGGACTTTGTCCACAGGTGCGGTTGCCTTGTGGCTCTCTCAGTTGTCTTACCACACACTCGGGTCAGTGCATGGGTGGTCGGTGACGGTCAGTCAGACTCCACCGTCTATTTTCAAGCCTACAATACTAAAAGGACAGGCTCATTGGACTTGAGGCCTTGCTGTTTAATATCTCACTGATAGTTAAGATCACACTGCCAGAATATGTCTTTAACATAAACAGAAAAACATTCGGAATAGAGCAAGACCAACAAACAGCAGACAATGACCTTTAGAAATATTAAGATTAATGAAAAGTAAATAAATGCACTGGACTGAAAGATGATTCGAGAGGGCTTGACCTTATACACATCATTTTGACAGCTTCATGTATCTTCTGCTTCTTTTGGACTAATCACTTTGTTTTATTAGGGATTGAAGAATCTTGACGTAAGTTGTAAGAAGTGATCCGGTCTCATTATAAACTAGTTATTACCTGCTCAAGCGTAAGCCTGTTTAATGGAGAAGAAGCTGCTCATGCATACTTTCCTTTGGTTTTTGACAGTCTGGACTTTAATCTCAGCCCATGAGGCAGTGAATGAATATGCATTCAAGCAGAGCATTCAGGTGTGGAGGAGGAGACCTGGCTCTTTGTGGAGAGAGGCGTTGGGAAATTGGGTTGTGTTTGATGAGGGATTGGGGCGATCCGTCTATCAGCATACACCGCCCCCTTCGTTCATCTCCGTCATGCTGTGTATGCTACAGCAGCATCAGCAACACCCACAACAACTACAAACCAGACCTTTTTCAAAACATACCTTCTCTGTCACTGCACCACGTGCACTTTACATCTCGTCTACCATCTGAGTCTAACATTGTCTGGCATCTCATGTACAGTACTACACCGGTAGATCTTCTAACAGGTCGCCCCCCCCCGTCAAACTCCAGAACTCTGTGGACATTTCTTTCATCTTTCATTCACTGTCCTCACACACACACACACACACACACACACACACACACACACACACGCACACACACACACACACACACACACACACACACACACACACACATCTGGAGAAAGAATAGTTAACCCCAGTCACAGACACATGATACAGTGCAACACACACACATTGTATCCAGAGCTCCCCAAAGAGCCCATGGGCAGCTCACAGAGGCATTTTGGTCACCAGGACACCTAAAGGACAAACAGTGGCCAGGTGCCAGGGAGACAGTAAGGCGTCTAATTCATCACACGTCACTGCTCAGTGACAGAGTGGAATGATACTCACATGGAGCGTGCGGGACCAGGGCTTTTCTCTTCCTGCGACTCTCCACCACTATCTCTGGTTACATAGAATGGCTTGGAAAAGATGAATATGCCAATATCGCAATTAGCAGATCACATTAAAACCAAAGCCATGAAGCGTGTCATTAAAAAATTCTCAGCTGCAAGCCACCTACGTCTTTCCACACTCCCACATCCAACAGCTAAAAACATCCAAAAGTGCTTACAGGCTCGCTCTGAATTGATCATCTCATCACTATAACCTGTTTTTACTTGGCCTGCTTTCTTTCTGTCTCTCCTGTCCTCCTCTCCTCAGGCAGCAGCAGCAGCACTGACTCAGGCTCAGCAGTCACTCTATCCATCCTTCAGGGGTGATCAAAGCAGCAGCAGGAGAGGTCTTTTTTAATCTGCCACATGATTTAGCCATACGAGGCGGAGGCACCAGACATCCATGTTCTTCACTCTGTCTGTCAGTGTGCCTACAAAAAAAAAAAAACACGGAGGTGGGGGACGTGAAGAAAGAATGTTTGAAATGCGAAATTGTCTTCTCCTGTTACCCGTTTTGCGAAAGGATCGTAAAATAGGGCGAGATCAGAGCGGGAAAGGGGGAATGTGGGACAGGCTGTGAGGCGATGTGCATGAGGTGCCTGAGATTTGGGTTTTTCTCCGTCACATGGAGGCAGCAGATGTGGATCTGATCTGATCTGAAGTGTCGGTTCACCAATCTCTTCTCTTAATCCCATGTGAGAACATGCGAGGAAGCCAGATTCATAGTAATAGTTTCACCTTTTTTAAAATTTGATTATAATATTGAATTTCGAAAATGTGTTGACAGTCCGAGTGTTCAGTCACAGGCTTGTGGGTAGAAAAAGTAAAGGTTTATGGTCGTTTGTGAGAATAACTGACTGTGTTTGTTTTTAAAAGCCCAGATATAAGATTTCTGACCAGACTAGTAAAAAAACAAAAACATGTGGAGCTGGATTTTGTGCACCATGAATCACATTACATCTCAAAGGGCACATACACATATACAGTACCTTTCTTCTTGTAGACTACCGATACTCTGAAGAAAGATTTCTCTCTTTTGCTTCGCTGCTGTTTGCCCTCGATTTTCTGTCTTCCTTGAATCTCTCTCTTTGAGTCCAATTCCTACCTCTTTCTTCTCTGCGCTGTTTTTACGTCTGATTTCACACCTTGCTCTCTCGCCCTCTGATTCCCTCACCTCCGAATCCTAAACTCTTGCCTGCATGCACTTAATCTTTCCTCTCACATTCTACCCCATGTGCTGACACGGTGCCGGGTGACACCTGGGGGCTGCCAGTATTTTCTTTCCTGCCGAGCGCGGCCTGGAGAACGGGGGGAGGGAGAGGCCCTCGGCGGGGAGTGAGCAGTGGGGATGCGTTGAGACCGTATGCTGTGTATCTCCTCTGCCCATCAACACCTGCTGTCAAGGGGAGATTGTTACAGTTGTTAAGTTAAGGGAGGTCTTGGATTTATGCGAACCACAAGGTTTTCATTTGACAGGACAAGCCTCTGTGGAATAAAGCAATGTGGGTGAAATAGTAATCATTGGCTTTTGTCTTCTCCTCTCGACACGTTGTCCATCGCCTGTAGTGCCGCAGTGAAACTGTGCGAAAGGTCTTTTTATAGCTGCTCTATGGACATAATCCTCTCTCAAGACATATGGAGCGCTAAGGGGAGAAACTGTTGGATTACTTTAGTCCTCTGTATCTGCGTTTGACAGTCAGTCGTGTGGTTTTGTTCATACTCAGCACTCACTGCAGGATCGTTGTGTATGACAGACACTTTCTGTAATTACATTTTCCAAGCACATATTTCATCTGCTGCTCACTGTTCCTTGTCTGTGCTTATCATCCTCCCTGTTCATTTGGGCTTTGCTTTAATTCTCCATGAGCATACCACCAGCTAGTCTATTACCTTTCTGTACGACTCGCAGGGGGAAATACTTGTGGCGTTATCAGCTATAATTCTACTAATACCCAGAGTAATACCCAGAGTGGAGGATATAAGCTTTATACCGCATTTCATGTCAGACCGATATGTTTCCATTTATTTGTTCAGTATCAATTCATCTTTTTCCCACTTATTATGTCACCCTGTTATGGATGTAGGCCACGGTGGGTTGTGGTTCTGCATGCTCGATTTCATTGTCCTTAAGTTTCACATCAAACGGTTGAAGCATTTCATACAAATGCAGGAAATGAACAGGCTCTTTTACAAGAATAAAATGTCAAATCCAAAGCAAATTTAATCATCATAGCTGAGATGTCTCAGATTTCTAGAATTTCAGGCAGTGTTTGAAGTCCTGAGCTGAGCAGAGCGGAGGACTGTGAACTCAGCCAACTGGTGATGACATGCCTTTTTTCTGTGGTGAGGTGGATTTTATAAGGTCGTGGGTGCTGACAGCTCACCACAGTAGCAGTGTACCACTTGCGCAGACCCCAATCCCCCGTTTCCAAAAATGTGTGTCTGGGATGATGAGTGCACAGCTGCAACCCCTCCCTGGCATGACTGCATCCTAACAGATGCCGTTGCATGTCTGTGTGTGTTTAGGGAGATGGAAGAACTCTGGCAAAATGGCACTGCAGATGCCTCTGATTGCTCGCTGGATCAGGAACGAAATTCCTCTTGGACTAGGCTGAGAATCGTCAGCTAGGGCTTGCTGGGCCATGGCTTCTGGGGTGAGCACAGGCAAACCGTATACACAGTGCCAACCCCGGCACCAAGGCACTCTTTACCAGGGATGTCTGAACTGGATAAAATCCACCCCTCTGCCGATGCTCGTATTGATGACCGGTGTTTATCTACCAGCCGAGGTGATGATCTGCTCTCATGATTCCCCTTAAAGCTTTTGTGCATTATATTCACAGATGGCGAGGGGATGGTGGTGTGGTCGATGGCGAACCAATTTCAAAAATAAATAATGTTGCGACAGTAATTCTGGTGGGTCTATTCCACTCACAGTCAGCTGGGGCTGATTGTTTCCAGACAACATAACATAACTGTTTTTGGTATTTGTGACTGAAGTCAGCAAACGATAAAGTAATTCATGCACATCCCCACAGGGATAATAATAATTACCCTCCCAGAAGTTTCGTTTTGCAGAGTTCACTCACGCTACTTCAGTGCAAATTGCCCAACATTTGTAGTTGATGTCCATTCTAGATGGTTGTTTACCAGCAGAACTGCATTCATTTTGACCAGTTGAGTACTAGTTTGTACTGTGTGGACTGGTAAGGATTGTCCCCAACTGTTTTTCAATTGCTTTTTGCAGAGATTAAATAACAGATTAAAAAAACTAGTGACAGGAATTCTGGATAGTACAGGAAACAAAGGAAAAGAGGGGTTCTGGAGGAACTGATTGGATGTTTGTGTTTCACAATCAGCATTAAAATAAATGTAAAAATAAAAGCATTGGCTGTTCCAGCTAATACTGTGTGGGATAAATTGGCATTTGAAGCTGGGGAGCTGGCAGTGGGTTGGCAGTAATAGGACTGTAACTGCAGCTCCAGACAAGCTAATATAGATGAAAGGCCACAGTTTATTGTCAACAGAATACTGACTTATAAACCTTGGTTGTGGCAGTGAAGGTCTGCAATTAGAATACCTTTGTATAGTTATTTAATTCATTCGATGACATTGGTTTGTACAAAATACTGCATAATGATGCATGTGGATTGAGCATATTAAAAGCATTAATCTATATCTATATATACTGTATATATCTATGTCACATTTATTTACATCAAAACGAAGGCTGTAAATTCAGTAACCAATGTTCAATACACAAAGTGCATTAAATGGTTATTGTGCAAATGTTCTTACAGTTATGTTAATATATTGTTAGGAGTATTTTTCTATTGTATTTTATGTATATATATCACACACACACACAGCATATAGAATTTTAATTATTCCAATGGCTTCGTCCATCCTCCAGGTCTTTGTTTGTTTGAACACACACACACACACACACACACACATATGCACATTACAAGAGAAAGAAAAAAAAACCTTACTAATAAGACCATCTTTATCGTGAATGGGAAAATGGTGGCCGTTCAAACTTCTTATCAGCTCATTTTGCAGTCATCTCTTTGAAGCATAGTTGGTAAGGTAGCGTAGCCATCACAGTCTTTTGCCCTTCCCCTCAATGGTGATGTGTCAACTTCGAGGCTTTCACAGAAAAATGATGTTGGGTGAATTGACAGTCAGGCTGATGAGATGGAGCAGAGCTGTCATAACTCTTCCTTACCAGAACAGCATGAACCTTGGCACAAAGCTGACCCCGAACCCATTCTAAAAGTGACAGCATACTGTGTGGTGGTGTGTTTATGAGGTGTGCGTGTGTGTGTGTAGAAAGATGTTAAATTGTGACACAAGGTGAAACTATTAATTGTCCAAGCTGCTGATTGCTTATTTCAAATGTAAAAAAAAAAAAATTGAAACCAGGCATTATTCCAATCACCTTAACAATCAGTGCTCTATAGTCTTTCATTCTGTGTGCAAGTGAAGCTGCGGTTGGTACACTACACGTGTAGAAAGTGATTGCATGGATGAAGCTGTCCACTAAATTCTGCCCTGCCTCTTACTATTCAGCTTCTGCAGGAACCTCCAGGCGCGTAACTCATCACTCAGCAATGCCACACAGTTTGGCTCAGTACCAGAGCTCTTATAGCACCCACCTTAACTTCCGCCCACATCAGCCTGCAATCAGAGCATGGCTAAGTTCCCCACAGTCTTAAATTACACAGCAATACACACTCACACCTTCACTTACGCCATGAAAAATATCTAAAGAAAATCACTGATTTCCATACAGACCAGGGCAGGAGGAGGCTGCAACCTTAAGAAATGTTAAATCTTAATCCCAATTTAAGATTTCCGTTTCCGTTTTCACGTCCCGTCCAACTTTGTGTGTGTGTGTGTGTGTGTGTGTGTATTGCCTGGCCACAGTTAGAGTTAGATCCAGCATCCACCCTGCTCGGAGGGGAAGGGTATCTGTTTTGGCTCCTTCCCAGCATTCTTGGGCAGAGGCGTCATGCCCTCCATGTATGTCCATCCTACTGAGAGAGAAGGTGTGAGGAGGCAAAACTGGGTGAGACCGAGGCATGACGACGATGTCAAGCGACGAGTGATTGCAAGTTGGATCTCACTCGTGCAGCTGTTGCGGCTTTGGAAAGTGAAGTTCTCCTCCCTGCAGTGCTTGAAAGCAGAATTAAAGCTGGGCAGCACTTAACTGTGGAGAAAGTTTGGCCTGAAGAAGCCTTGTCATCGAAGAGGAGGGTGCACAGGGGGTGAATGATGTTGGAAAGAGATTGATCTGAAGAGACAGATATGGAGGGACAGCTGCTGGGGGCAAATGTCCTATGGAAAAGAGAAGGGAGGGTGAGAGATGGAAAGAGGAAGGGGGAAGGTATGTAGTGTCATTTATATAGATAATAGTCTTTCGGATTATCCCGAGTCAGCAGTCTGGTTCCTATAATACTTAATAGATTTCTTATACTTAACTTCATATATAGATTCACACATGGTGCATGGTGGTTAGAGACATGTATGGTATCTGAACCACACGGTTTAGCCGTGCAACAATCAGTAGCCTGTCAGCTCTGTAAAGAAAGAAGTGATACCTTCATTTTATCAGGATGTGCTTCGTTCCACTTCCTGTCATTTCAGTTTTCCTCTCCCCCCACTCAAAGTGTACGCGGAACAAAGATTAAGCATTATAGTGTCTCGGTTCATACATGTGCGCAGTGAAGGAGGTTTGAGCGTGGAATGGATGGTACGCTGTCTGCAGCATCATCATAATCCCTACAATGTGTGAAACATAGGAAGACATGATTCAGACAGGTCCATTAAAGACAAGAAAAAAAAAGCCTGCTTCGCATTAATTTCAGTAAATGCATTGCAACAGGACTTGGCGTCTCTTCCTTAGGAATGACCAAAATCAATTCAATCAGGCCTTCAGGGTACTGTGAGCCAATTGTTGTCCCCCTTTTATGACTGCAGAAATGTTTTTAATAAAAGCCATTTATATTACCATTTAATCTTCAATGTGCTTATTATCCAGAGCCATGGCACACAGTGTGTTGTGCCTTCAGGCTTGTTCAGCTGCGCTGCATTTCACAAACACTTATCTTGCTCGGTAAGAGGAAGGCCAGCTGTTCTCAGCTGACTTTACCATGTGTGCCAGGCCAGGCCGGCGCCGCCTCGTTTGTAGCTGTGTGAGCTCTGCATACGCCGCAGCTGGAGGGAGCCGCTCTCTCCCACAATATAAATGATACCCCATCGCTGCACAGCACAGGAGCACCGATGTAAGCCTCTGCCCCTGCTTTCTTACTTAAACAAGGTTATTTGTTTTCACTGACTGTCATCGTAAGGCCACAGAATGTGTTCCAAGAAGCTGGCACTGAGTCCAGATATGCAAACCACCACATATTTCCGGTAAAGCCACGTTTTTTATATGTATACATAACACATTGGGGGAAATTAAAAACCTGGAAGTGCAACCTTTAACACAACACGTCAACTCAGTTGGCAGGAACTTTAAATACACGTGAGAATATCTGGAACTGGAGCTTTCACAAAAAAGATCAAATATAATCCGTTATAAAATGATACGTGGCTCAACACCGGAGGAATAATTCATTAGGTCAAGACGTAGCAGTTGACGTACCCCTGAGGGATAAGTAGCACCGCTTCAAAGACCTTTTACACACCGTTAAGAATAACACTTCTTATGCTGCCTTTTCTTATTTATACTGAAACAAACACGTCGGCCCATTGATGGGATCATGTGAATGTAAAAGCACAACATTCCCACCTTGAATAGGCTGTTTTGAAGGGTTCGTGTTCAAGAATCTATCTGTCTATCCCTACCAACAGAGAAGCTAGTCACTGACACCACTTAGGTCCAACATACAATGTTGTCCTTTCATCATCTCTCACGAAATTTCACACTGGGATTCATGAGAATGCGTTGAATGCACTTATTGGATAAAAGCGTCTACTAAATGAATGTAATGTGGTCCCTAAAACAGACTGTTGTTTGCACCCGCCAGCAACCCTATTCACTGTCATTACAACTGCCGAATGCACTAATGAGTCAAATGACTCAAGTGAATTAGATTAGGACGCCCCGCCAGACTGTCAGAAGAAACCTATTGGGTGAGAGGTGTGCCGTCCACCACCAAGTCAACAAAGTACAACCAAGTCCAGTTGCCTAGGATATACATTCCTTTTGGATAACCTTGTCACGATATCAAACACCACCTATTTTCAACCCCCCAAAAAATACTAGATTATCACAGACTGCCTGCACGCCTTGTGTTTGAATACTAGCACGCAAACATCCAGAAAGCTGTTCGACCCAGTGTAGAACCGAATGTCAGGTACAACACGTCTGTCGAGAAAACTCATTGACCGCGTTCACTTGTATACACATGCTCCACATGCTGTATACAGATGAAAGCGGGGTTGACGGCCACAGATGGTAAATATAGATCACAGGGAGTGAGTGATCACATCTCAGGCCAAATTGCTGTCTGTTTATAGCCATAGGAACATCATTAACTCTGCTGTATGATGCCTGATAAACAGAAACTAACATCTATCCCCTGACCACGACGTACTGTGGGACTGTTGTTGTAGTGTTCCGTTAAATTAATGCTGACAGCCATCTTGTTTTTTTTCCATGGCCACTGCTCAGACTTAGCTGTCCAGTTGGCTGTCTGCAGGTCCCCAGGGATCAGGATGGAGGCAAGCTTGTAATGATGAGGAGTAATGATGTAATATAATTGTATTTGTCTTGCTACGCGGTGTGTCAGTGGAGCCCTAATTAATTCTGCCTGCTAATTGGGGGAGTTTTTGCTCACTGTTTCACTTCTTGGTTTGTTTGGAGGTTTCATTCTGTTCAGTGGTTGGCACATTCTCGCTCCGCTCCACTGATTTTTCTTTTCTCCTGTTAATGTCTCTCTCTTTCCCTATTATCCACCAGTCCACGCCTCCCGCAACACTCACACACAAATGTAATGCTCATTTACCTCACGTCTTACATTCTCTCGCTTCCTCCCGCTCTCCGTTGTGTCTGCCCTCTCAACCGCGCTGTGCTTTTCGCTCCACGTCTGACCTCAGCGCTTTTGACGTTGCACCTTTTGAATTGGCTTTCAGGGTTTTCAGAGAAATTGAAAAAGCTGAAGCCCTGAAGCCAATTCACTCTGGCTCGTCCTTGCCTTCAAAACCCTTGATAGGATGAATGTGCAGTAATGGAAAGAGGCTCTGCAAAGATGGGGGGAATCATGTATTAAGACAAATAGGCCTAAAACGGGCCACACTTGACTGATGGGTGTATTCATTGCTCACTTTCGGTCCAGCTCAGAAGAGACATATATTGCGTTTGGACTTTGAGTTCGCAGTCTCCCCCCCGCTATAGACTGGACGTCACTGAAAGCTAAAACTTCACTAGACTGTGCTTTAAAATTCACGACGTCGGAGAACATGACATTGACATAAAAATAGCCCTTTGGGCTCAAGTGGACCTTCAGTGAGTTCACGCAACAGCTTCTACAACTGGTAGAAGGAAAGTTGGGCCACCACACTTTGCAATAAAATGGCAATGAAAGCGGAGGCTGTGCCCTCGTAAGTCATCCTGCTCGGAGAATAGTGACCCCTCTTGTGCGAGATTGAGGCACTAAATCAGCCTGCAGACACCTCCTGCTCCACTCATCTGACACCTCCTGCTCCACTCATCTGAAGGTGCACGTGGAGAACCATCATTCACGCTGGAGAGCAAGTGCAGTGCTTTGATATCCTGTGTACCTTGCCTCGGCTGTGCGTCCCTGCGTGTCCATGTGTATTTTTGTACACTTGCATGCGTTTGATCTCAGTCGTGCTGAGAGCTAAAGAAAGAGAATTGCATATGTGCACTGCCACGCATGTATGGGCATGAAACAGACGGGTGCATCCGCTTTCAAGATTCACCCGATCACCTTGGCTTGTTGCACTGTGTTCATACTGTGAGTCTTCTTTCCGCTGCAGCATACAAGGTCACACTTAAAGTCAATGTTTTGACTGAGGGTCAGGTCAGCAGACTGACCATTGTATGAAATCACAGGGAGCTAGCTTCCATACCGTTGTGTAAACTGCTGAACACACACGTCAGAGGATGCTTTTCTGATGTGTAAACAACTGCTCAGGCTGCTCAGATACAAGACGTTTATATATTCAGTTTTTGTTGCTAGAATAAGCTTGTGGTCGACTGGTTGAAACTTTTCATTGACAGTAGGACTCTGTACTGTTTTTACAGACTTGTGACCTTCCCAGCCTGACAGACAGTCGCTCCTGCTGCTTCTCGCCCTCCCGGTTAAGGTAACATTTTTGTGTGTCTCTTTCACAACCTTCCCCTACCTGCTATGACAAGATGTTAACATTGCCACCAGAAAAAGAAATGAATCCCTCTCATGCAGGGAGCACAGTGGTACCTACTCCCTGATGCATGTAACCTCTGCTTCAAAGTGAAACGCGGCTTAGAGGGGCTAACTAAAATTAGCCGGGCGACTGAAAACCTGTGGCTTGAAATTAGTGTGAGGCTGAACTTTCAGGCTTTTTAACAGTACCTGTGGTGGCAGAGCAAAGAATAATTCTTGAATTCTTGAATATTACATCTTTGCATTTTGTGTGTGTGTGTGTGTGTGTGTGCGTGTGTGTGTGTGTGTGTGTGTGTGTGTGTGTGTAAGTAAAGTAATGTTCACTTCCACTTGTCGTATCAATCATACTGACAGACAAGGACACGCACACAAGTATGGCTCACAACCTTGTCTCAGTTTGGGTAATTGCTCCTGTGGGCTCCCCTGACCACGTATGGCCTTGTGTGTGTGTGTGTGTGCGTGCGTGCGTGAGTTGAGATTGTTATTGATATGCTTCCTGTTGTGCTTGCTGAATGATACTGACTGATGCTATTCAGTAAACCATTTACATATTTATTTCCCAGCCAAATGGCACCACATGCACTGTTGGCCACTGGAGACCGTATATGCCTGTCTTTAATTGGCTATTGATTGACTCTGCTATGGCAGTGAGAGACGATAAATTACTGTCTGCTTGAGAGAGGGAGGGGGCAGACAATTTGAGCGGAGGGTGTCTGTGGTATTCGGTGTTCCAAATTTATGACTGCATTATTTATACATTTCTCATTTTATTTATGTAGCAAGGCTCATTGACACTACGCGTGATGCGGGCTCCCTTGCATGCTGTTTATTTGCACAGGTCAGTGCATATTGGCTCTGTTTGGGAAGATGGTTCTGGCTCAGTCTCCCACAGTCTCCATTTGACATGGAATTGATTCCTCGAATTCATCATTCATTGTCAACATAAATAATGTAACAATATGTACACTGTACATGCTGCTGTTTGCATATCTGCTTCCATTTTAAGGTGCACAAATCCAATACGATCATCTGCTGTCTAATAACAGTATCTGCGCATGACAGTGATGTTGGGGTGAGAATGATTTGTGGATAAATGAGTACAAGTTCGACTTGTCAGTCGGTCTCTGTATTAAATCTACTAATCATCAAAACAAAGTTAATACATACAAGTTGTAAAATAAATTCAGTGTGTGTGTTTTTATATCTAGTGAAGTATTTTATTAAGTGAATTGTTACTTGACGCTTTAACTATCACTGTACATACATAGCTAATGGAACATACCACAACACCACAATTAGCAACACAGCACAATGAGGTGTCACTCACAAATTACCACATACAAATTCCATAACCACCAGCGACACACACGTAGACAAGACACTTAACCCGGGCGTTGTTTCCTCAACCTGTTGCTTAGTTCGGTCAGTCAGTCAGCTCGTCTGCCTGTCCGTTCCAAACTGCTTATTTTACCCAGCCAGCGGAGCCAGAGGAATCTGTGAGCAGAAATCCTCCGCTCCATCATCCTCCAACCACGCTGCCCCTGCAGGCTGGGAACTATCCCGGGAATGTCCCCTCATGCTGTGTTGCTTACATCCAGGTCCTGTTCCGGTAAATGCCAGTTGGCTCAGATGGGCTTTGATGCTAGCCTTGCATATGTGTGTGTGTGTGTGTGCGTGCGTGCACGAGCGTGAGCATCTGTGCATATTTGTGTGAATGCTGACAGGCAGCCAACTTTGGTATTGATCTGTAGCCATTCTGACTGGAGCCCAAAGGGCAGGATGTATCATCTGTCAGTCTACCTAGAAGGGCATTACAGCCCCACTGATCTTAGTACATGAATCTGAGAGAGAGAGAGGGAGAGACAGAGAGAGAGAGAGAGAGAGAGATGATGATGATGATGAGAGATGGGGGCAGAAAGGTAAAGAGCAGAAAGAAAATATAAAGAGGCTGAAAGCATGAAATTAGAGTTGTGAAAGATACATTACACTGTATATGTTAACAGGAGTGTGTTTGTGCTCTGTTGAGTGGTAGACCCTCCCGTCACACACACACACACACACGCACACGCACACACACACACACACACACACACACACACACGCTCACTCGCTCACTCCTGTCTTCGTTGATTGAGACAAACAGATCCTCTTCTAGGACCAGCGGGTGAAGACAACACTCAGTGTTGACCTTTTTACCTCCATGACCACCCACATGCATCAGCAACCCCCGAACTCCAGGCTGTGTCTCATTCACTCGCAGCTGCTTCCCCCACACCTCACAGACAACACAATAACACAATGACACCCAGACAGCGTACGACGCCGATAGAGTGTACATACACACACATATACAAATATACACAAGCATGTGGTCCAAAGGAAAAATAATAAATCTTAATCATCTGTGGAACATTTATTTCAGTTCTTGTCACGTAACATTGATCCAAACGTTATAATAATTGTTGCCAAATTAAGGATACAATTTTTTTTTCCATTCGTAAAACCGTAGGCCTTTTTTTATTTTCTCAGTCTAGATTTTAAATCCCCTCGTTTTTACTAATTCACATGCCATCCATTCGTTGGAATCAGGGCAGAGATCCGTTTAAATTGTTTGCTGTGTGAAGGGCAACAAGTCCTGCATTGTTTCATAAAAGATACAACTGGTTGTTCTAACAAAACCCAACAAGTCTTGCATGACTCCGCTCCAACGTGCTCCTTAACAGTAAGTATTCCATTACTCCAAGTCCTCCATGTCCTTTCCCACCACACATTTAATACACTGAGGAGTTTCTGTGTGGCTTCAGTTTAAATGTAATTTTTAGTAATGAAAGGAAGAATCTCAAAAACTTGTGATATGGTGATATGGTTACATCCCATGACACACCACGAATACCACTCTCAGAAATGCTGTGTTTATACTGTATCTTCTGTTCAGGGCTACATTTCCATGATAATCATCAACTGAAGTCCCTTCAGTGAATTATTTATGGCCGAGCAGGTACCTCGGCAATAGCTTCAAGAAAAAATCTTCATGTTGTCTGCTATTGTGTATTTTCACACTTTATTGTGAATCATTTGTACGGTGCAACTGATCTCATAATGGAATTCGGATGAAAAGTCAGTTCATGTTTTTTATTGTTAGATTGCGTTATATTATGTTATATTTCTATTCCGAACTGCAGTTCACCTGTCATCTGTTTCAGGATTAAATTCATGCTCACCATCGTTGTAATTAATCATTTAATTAGCAAAAGAAAGGGACGGGCCTGCTAATAGCCCTTTTAAATGCACACTGGGGTTCTGTAAAGCAGACACTGACAGCAGATGATTACTTCCCTTTGAGGCAGTTTGTGAATTTTTCACACCAGGTCACTGAATCAGAACCGTCTCTTTCAGAGAGGTATCGCCCGGAAACAGGCCGGAGTCTTTTGTAAGAGCCTCACTCAGGGATCAACAAAGATGACACAGATAATCGTGTTTGTCACAGAAATCCTTAACGATTGATTGAAGAGCAAAATGTGACTCGCTCACTGAAATCTTACACACACAAAATGATTCGTGATTCCCAGGAAGTTATCAGCCATCTGCCCATGGAGTCCTTTCTCTCATGTTTTAATGTCATTTTCAAACCCTTTGTAGGTGACAAGTGACACATCTCTCTCCCTGTCTCTGTCATGTGTACGTTTGTGTAAGAGGACGAGAGGAGTCTGCATGGTGTCTTAAGAGATCTGTGTGTTGCCATGGTGAGGTGATAGGGCAGCTGCTGCTGACTCTGTGTGTGCAGTGGATTTATTTGTTAGAGTATGTGTGTGTGAGTGAGGATTAATGTGAGATTTCATTCCCTGGTGATCTGGGGCTTTTTTCTAGTGGTGTTCTTTCTGTCAAGTCCTATTTGGCACGTGTGTTGGTGTGTGTGTTTGATGTGTGTCACTGACTACATCTGCGACTAATAGTCCAATATGTTAAACTAATAAACAATTAATTGGAGATGGGTCATCCAGTCCATCAGTAGATACTATGTTTATATGTTTATCTTATTGCTAATGCAAGCTTACCTGTATCACCACTGTATATCTAAATGTAATATTCTTTGTTAAATAATAACCGATGTAATCGTTTTCATTCTTTGCCATCATTGGGGAGGACGTTGAAACTGAAATTCTTTTAAACACAGGATTATGCAGTGATATAGGTCTGTGGCTGCCTTAATCGCTGGCTTGTAATTGTTTTTCTGTAATATGGGGGAAGGGGTGGGGGGGGCAGGTAGATCTGAAGGGATCATGTTCTGAATGCGAGAGTTCTCCATGTAGACAGGCAGATGGGTCGTTGCCAGTGATGCGGTTAAATATTGCTGTTAATGCCAAGGATCTAAGAAGATCAGAGGTAACCTTTCACCTCTGATCTGTCAACAAAAGGAGGCGAAAACAAGGCTGACCTGGTTGGTAATGTTGGGGTAAAGTAGGGGCTTGTCCTGAAATCTCCATATCATCATGCAACCTCTACAACCCAATCACAAGTCAAACACAATGTTCTTAGTAGTTATTTTATTTCTTTTTTATTATTGCATCCAATTAATAGAGTCAGTGTAATTGCCAACAGAGGCAATAGAAAGACACAAATGGGCACAATTAAAGTCATGCTAATGTGGTGCAGTGACAACAACCGCAAAAACACAACTGCACATGCTAAAAATGTCTAGCATACTATTTATCCACTGGTGACTGTACAAATCGCCAGGGGTCACTTTTGCAAAAATTGTAATGTTTCTAATTGAATGCGTCTGTGAAATTGTTCGCAACAGACTTAAATATTCTGCTTTATTAAAACAGAGATTATGCTTGGGGATTGGCTGCCATCTCCCATCACTGCACACGGTCTGCTGCAGTATGTGCTTACACTTACTGTGTTTGTGTGTATTGATGTTCTGTGTGTTGTGTCATTCCAGTGTTACGGAAACAGCTGCCCCCATCGGGGAGGAAAGTGTTATAGTGATGAGGATAAGGTATGTTGGGCTTAGCCTGTCCCTCGCCAGACTTCCTTTGTCTGGAGATCATCGACTATCCCAGCCGTAAGAGGATTATAACGTTACGACATTTAACTCAAAGAACCATTATCATCTCCTCATGACGACCAGCCCTCAGCCACATTAGCGGACTACAAGCGGCTACGCGTTATGGAGCACATTTATCAACCGAAGCAGGTGTTCACAGTTCACTGCAGCCTCACTTTCGCTCTGACGTTTGATTTATAACAGATTTCTGGTTCTGACAGTGTCAGTCAAGTGTTTATGCCATTCGTTACGCATGCATACCTTCGAAAAACCCGCTGTTTAGTTGAGATTTATTACGAGTCTGTGCTGCTCTGTCTCTCTGGTGCACAACACTTCAGCCTTCTTCCATCACCTCCTGCGCCTGGTCGAAGCATCACCTATACATTAGTACGTGGTCACATCTACTTAGAGCTGATGGAAAAGGAGAGGAAGGGGAGAGATGAAAGGGGGACTCGCCAGTTTAAAAGTGGTAGAAGTGAAAGAGAAGCAAAAAAGGGAAAATCAATTGGCAAGTTGCCAACTTTTTCTCAGTTTGGAGTGTGTAGCCATGAGCTGCCACGTTAATTGGAATTGAAACCCCAGCTGGCCGAGAGAAATCCATTCCTGTTTTTTTAAAGCCTCAATACTTTGATAAATCACATACTCCTGTCTTCCAGGTGGACTTATTATTTTCTTCCTTTTTATGCGTCCTCATGTCTTTTTGTCCTTTTTAAGATATGTGCAGAAGCTTGTGGCCAGTTATAGAATTACTTTCTATAGGGGGGCGGGGGAAGCTCTGCTTTTTCTATAAATAATGGTCTGGCTTCTCCCTGGCAACCTTCTAGGCCGTATGCCTGGTATAAAGCACCCTCTAATGTGTCTTCAGAATTTATCTGGTCCCACACCGAACAATATTCATCACAATGTAAAATGCTGCTCCTAGGCAATACATCATAATCCGGCCACAGGGCCACTTTAAATCAAAACCACAACGCCCTTGACATCTGCATTAGGGCCATAAACCTTTTTTTTCTTGTGTTTTTTTTGTTTCCGCCGTTCAGATCCAGTGGATATTGTGAGATTCCACATTGACCATCATGTGGTGGAGGCAATTGAAAGATTCTGAGTATTGCCTCAGCAGGTGTCTTATGCGTGTCCCTGACGTAAAGTGATTTATGGACTCGTGGGTCTGCTTAGTGGCTTTTGTCCAGGCTTGGTGTGGTCCTGTACTGCACACACACTGTGGTTCTGCTGCAGTTTTTTTCCCTGGGGGTTCCAAGGCCATTTGCCGGATGGCCAGTCTGGAGATGTGGGTGGTGTGCATATTTAGTACGATGGTGGTCCGATCGAATATATAGGTACAGGTATCTGAATCTAACTTAATGTGTAATGGTAACTCTAAATGAGTTTTACGTCCTCTTTGCTACAGTGTTGCACCAGGCCCTTTTATTTGGAACATGCATATAGTGATGCACTGTGACAACCACAACTATGTATGTACGGGGGGTCCTCATGTTACGACGGTCTCGAGATACAACGTTTTCGTGGTTACGACACATCTCCCATGAACTTCCTTGATTCGGCTTAAGTCTGCCCCGTAAATACGTACAGACTTCGCACAGGAACTAGTTGGTACTGGCTCTCGAACACCTCCACAGCTAGGCTACTCTGCGTTGTGTTTACTTATGTGAAATGAACGTCTGACAGGGGTGCAGCGGCAGCCGGTAAGGAGATGCACACGGACACAGATGGGTTCGGGATCGTGGCAATACCGTAGGTTTATTCACAACACAGGGTCTACAAGGTTGATATCAGAAATCTAAAGGAAATGCTCATTACACTCGCGATATCAACCCCTACGGTGTATCAAGAGGGAACGTTTTCGTGGTTACGACACATCTCCCATGAACTTCCTTGTTTCGGCTTAAGCGGTTTGCCCCGTAAATACGTACAGACTTCGCACGGGAACTAGTTGGTACTGGCTCTCGAACACCTCCACAGCTAGGCTACTCTGCGTTGTGTTTACTTATGTGAAATGAACGTCTGACAGGGGGTGCAGCGGCAGCCGGTAAGGAGATGCACACGGACACAGATGGGTTCGGGATCGTGGCAATACCGTAGGTTTATTCACAACACAGGGTCTACAAGGTTGATATCAGAAATCTAAAGGAAATGCTCATTACACTCGAGTTATCAACCCCTACGGTGTGTCAAGAGGGACAAAGGGCAATTCACCACAGTAAACTCTTATTTTAGCGTGGTGTTATAGCGACATCTAGTGGCACAACTTAGTATATAGCTTACATATGAATGTATGTTCCGACTTACGTCGAAATTCGGTTACGACACATTCTCAGGAACGGATCTCCGTCATAACTCGAGGACCCCCTGTACTGATTTGTCCTGTTTTAAAACCGATCTGGCACACGCATGTACATGTGCAAAGCACATTATGCACATTGGGGTTTTTTTTAGTTACTGCTTTAGACTGAGGTATGAGTGTGTTTGACTTTTAGATCGACCTAGCAGCAAGAAATCAGTGGCAGGGCTCTGATGTAACCAGCTGGTTTCCCATACTGTATCCATCAGCTCTGTCTGCAGCACATCCGAGAACACTTCACTGCTCTCCTTTAGTCTCCTGCCATGATGAGAAAGCTTGACGAACAGCAATGATATACGAATTGATGTTATTACATAGAAAGTCTTTCAGCTCCCAGCATTTTTCTTGTGTAAAAAGTGAGGTTGGGTTATTTACAGCGAGCTCTCACTTGATTTTTATGCACAGCAGCAGGTAACTTCAGTTCATAACACGCAAGATGCCATTTTTGGTGCATGGCATTTCAAACTGAAATCACGTCTGCATTTTTAAAAAAAACTTGGCAGAGCCAACTTGATGTTGCACCTCAAGTCTCAAGTCCCACTAGTGAACAATGTGAACAACAAACCCAGACTGCTTCATAGATGAGAACAGCATGAGCCATCAGTCCATGTCAAACCTTCCATTTGTCTGGTAGAATGAGGATATTATTTATTTTAGCAGTTTGATCAGCAGTTGAGATGTGACGATTCACCTGGAAAACCATTTCCTGGCTACACTGTGGCACCAACAATTGGTTAGTTTCTTTTTTTTTCCTTAACAAAACTCACCTCAGTTTGTCCCAGATCAAAGCAGAATGTGGATATTGCATGTGTTACTTCAGCTCGCACAGAGGACAATCAATCTTTGTCAGGTGGCAAAGGCAAAGTGTTTGTCGAGCGGATGCCATCAGGACACCACTCAAGTGGAAACTCTCTCATGAAGGATAACACTAGAATCTTTGACATTTGCACAGATTGCATCATGAATACCCGAGGCCTGTTTATAGTGTCAGTCAATCAGTCAACCAGTATCATAGCAGAAGAATGTGGGTTTTCTGTCAGGCGGTAGGGTTGGTGATGATCCATTTGTTGCTTTGTCTCTGAGGTAGACAATCAATATATCCAACACCTGCTTGTCTTCCTGATTTTGACAGTGTATCCTCTCAAAAACCACGACTGGGCCTCTGCGCTCCAGGACAACACTTCACACCATTCACTTCTTCCTAGTTGATTCTCTGGGTGCAGCCACCTGGACATTTCATCCCTCAGCTGCTTGGCATAGGTGAAGGGATGGTTTGTAACAGTGACACTGTCAGTAGCGGTGATCATCAGGATACGAGCTCAGTTTATCATGGAACCTCCTCCAAGAGGCTCATAGTCTCGGGTCCCCCTTTCAGCAGTGGCAGCAAGAACATGGTTCAGTCTGCTGCAGATCATTTGCATGTCTCCTAATCGCCTAATGATGCGAAGAGTGATGCCATGGGGAATTTTAGATCCCAAATCACTACTCTTTATTCTGCATACAGTTTTGCTGAGAAGCTTGATGTGGTTTCCATGTCTTTGGTGCCCATGTCCTAGCATGCCATCAAATATGAAGGAGAGGAGAGTAATTGGTCATGCTGTTCCAAATGCACTTAAATCGCCTCAGCACTGCTCCTTGAGCCATTCTACTACCATATCCTATGCAACTTAGCAGAAACCATGTCCCCGTCAGAGTATGCTCCATTAGTTTTTTCCCCCATATCCCTCAGGAGAATAACTTCCACAACACTGCTATGGCTGTCATTAGCCTGTTCAATAGCCACAGTGCAGATGGAAATCTGCAACAAGCACAGGATGCAGCAGCTTTGGCAGTGAATTAAGTACAAAGCCTTGGGCATATAGAATAAATGGTCTAAATTGATCATCCGGCCCATTCTGTTTAAAAGGAGAATTCCACTAATAGCTTTTCATTAATGCGTGGTCTGCTGCCTGTGTACTTGGTGACAGTTTAGTAGACCTCCATTTAGACTGAAGACAGATTAATTCATTATACAGACTGTGATATTGATACAAGCAGAGGCGTTGTGTTGATAGTTTACTGCTTTCAGTGATACCAAATGAGAAAGTTTGCACTGACGGTTTTACACGATCACATCCATACATAAATATAGTCAAAGTTAAAACTGTTTAAAAAGGGAAAGTCGTACAGTTTGCAGTGAAAGCTGAAAATAAGTTTTTTGCAAACTGAATTTTTTTTCTGCCATGCCATAAAAAGGGGGTTAGTTTGACATTAAGATGGTGGTTGGCAAAGTATCCCGCGACTTTGATGGGAAATGGTCAAGAGGATGGCATGTTATAGTCACAGAGATAAATGAGAGAATATTTTAGTTGATGTTACAATGTCAGGCTGACCAAATTCAGCACCTGTCATAAAAACCCTGAGGCTGCTGTCAGAGCCAGATGCATTTCACGGTTACTAAATTTTAGCAGTCAGTTTAAAGCAGTAATTTGATTGTGATTTAAGTATTTGTTTATTTTTCTCTCATTTTTAACATGATTTCAAATTCATTTCCATCAAAGGGGTAGTTTGTAGTTCTGTCAGGCTGCTATTCGCTACAGCTGTGCGTTCAGATGAACGTGAAGGAGAACATGCTAACATGATCACAATGACAACGCTGAAATGCTGATTTTAAGCAAGTGTAACTAAGCAATGTATAGTGCATGAGTAGGTTGAGAACATCAGACTTGCGCAAAGAAATCGACCTGATGATTTTGCAAGAAGAAAATCACCCAAGTCATTATAGTTAATATTGAGGGAGACATTAATGTCTTTACCAAATGGTGATTCATCCAGGATATTTCAGTCTGCACCCATGTTGCTGACTCACTGACACTGTGACATCTTAATTAAAATGAATGGTCAAAGGTGAAGGCGCAGAGACCAAGAGATCAATGACATTCCCAATTAGGGGCCAAGATTCAAAAATGTTGGATCCCACAGTTCACGCACTGCAAGTCATTAGCATTTGTTATTAGACTGTCCTTGAATGAGCTCAAAATCAAAGTCTTTTCTCTGGCTTTAGAAAAACTCCCTCCAGAGCCACAGAAAACATCATGAACCCGCTTTCACAAGCTGAGTTGTACCTTGTTAAAGCATTATCGTTAATATTTCAAAGTATCTTCCCTTATCGGGGAAGACAAATTATCTGTGAATGACCTGGATGGCAGGTCTGGACGAGTACATTTTGTTTACACCTTAGAGAGTGTGTCGGCGTGGGTGATTGCATCAAGTTCTTTAAAATCGCCCGTTAGAGGCAAATCGAGTGAAGAGGCCCTTTGTTTGTGTTTCACTAACACTAGCATACGTGTCGCATTACGTGCTTGTCTGCCTGCCACATACACACCAAGCCTCGCTGCTGTTGTTCCACCCTGTTTTCTTCATTTCGACCACCTACCAGCACCGCATGCTCTGAACTCACACACCCGCCACACACACCTGCTCTCTAAAACGTTCTCAGCAGGCCCTCTGCCAGTCTCCTCAGCAGTCAGCCAATCAGTGCTGATGTGTATTTCAGATCAGACAGTGCCTCCTACACAGGCTGACTCTGCAGCAGACAGCCAGGCCAGTGGCAGTGTTTTGGTTTTCATTGTTTTGTTGTAGAGCCAGACGTCCCATATTCAGCCCATTTCATTAGTTTAATGCTTCACCAGGCCTCATTAACTAAATGCATCCATTCTTCCCTAATCAGATTAGCCGAATCAGATCGGCCTGTATCCTCTGCTACCTTTTTCACATGATGGCATCTACCGCCGTACCAAATATTCGCCTATCCCTGTACATCATATTCCTGTGACGTTTTTCAAACTCTCTCCATCACCCCGCTCCCTTTTCCCCCTCTTTCTTCTCTCCTCTCTCTATCCCACGTTTCAGGCTCAGTTTGTCCCAAAAAGAAGACAAAATTGTCTCTTAACTGTGTCTCTGTGTGTCCGTTTCACCATTTTCTCTTTCAGCGGAACTGGCTGCCGCAGACAGTGTTTCTCAGGGGACTCACTCTGAGGGGAAAACTCAGTCATCTGAAATGTTTCAATCCTAAAAACGGACACTCGAGAGTGACTTGAATATTATGTAGCCGACAAAGTCAGACCTCGAGTTCAGTAAATGGAAATAGCTTGTTTTGTTATGTTATTGCAGTTTCTATACTCATCTGTAAGACGACAATGCGAATCAGAAAATTGTGTTTAGATAATAAACAAAAACTTTTCCAGTCTCTTGCACGACTTCCACAAACTCAATCAGAGGCAAGTCGACAGAAATACAATGTGAGAATAGCAAAATAACAGACTACAATGGATTGACCATCTTCTGACACTAAAGTGCTGAAGGTGTGGACATGGTTCCTATTGGGGGACGCTGTAAAGTGGAAGAAATTTCTGCACAGTGTCATCAAAAATAATCAGATGTCTGACAGTAAGATGAATAGTACCAGCAGCTGAAGCTCGATTTAGCTGCGCTTTATCTCTTTAATGTCCAGCCCATGGGTATTCTTGAACCTCTGACCTCACTTCCCCCTGTCCATGCTTTTCTTCAAACATGCTGCCCCTTTCCTCTAGAGACCCAAGAAAAGTAAACCGACGAAATGCCCTGATAGATAATTTTGTAATGTTGCCAGTGATTCACTTTTTCCCAAGCCCCGTCACTTTGATTTCTCTCGTGTGTATACTGTTGAAATATCTGCCCACAAGGATATGATGATATTTTGTAAGTTATTATATTAGGAATCATCCTTTTTTAGAACTTTCTCAACCCTCCACTAATGTTAGATTTATGATGCTCAATACCGGTATTTATCTTTTTCCTTTCATCAGACATCTAAGTGTGTTATACTTCTGTTATTGGATTGATGAACTGCATTTGAGCCAGGTGATCATCCAGCGTAAATGATACACATAGAGAGTCACAGTTGTATAAACATCGAAGTAAACTTCATTCTGTTTGCATAGTAATTCATTTTTGGCCCTCTTATGTGTTCATAAACTGCACATGAGTGCGCCCGCAAAGGCAAGCAAGTGATGAATAAGTAATATGAACTAAATCTGCTTTTCTTTGCTCTTTAGGGAGCTGCTGTTAAATTGTAGCCAAGGGCTGCAGTTCACCTTTTCAAGCACAAACATAAATCTAACCATCATTAGAATAATTTACGGTAGTTTATTTTGTTTAGCTCGATTTAAAATGCCCCAGAATGGATTTGAATCCTGCATCTTGACACTTTTAGCGCTAGTATACTGTGATGTATACTGTGCACTGGTGTAGACATGAAAGCTGAAACATTTTTTTACCCATGTGTGAATGATTGTGTGTGTATTCATGTATGTATATAAAATATTCCCCATAGCTGTGCCTCATATATATTTTTATACAATGTTATCTGCATGGTTTTTGAGCAATGTTATGCAAGTACACACTGTGTAACTTCTTTGCAGCACCTGCAAAATGGACTTTCACTGAGTAGCACACATTCTATTCTAGTAACAGTTTAACAGCACAGACACTTGTCCCTAATAAAAGCTTGCTGCTGCCCCAAGGACAATTTGTTGTCTGTCTATAACCAAGAATAGACCCAGGTCATTTGTTGGCTAATTACGGTACATAATGATAAATTACAGAAAATGAACAACAATTCATCCAGAAACTGCAGGACTAGAAAGAGCTAAATATCAACATAATGTTTGACAGAAATTGACATTTCTGTCAATAAAATAATAGTCTGAGTGCTATCAAACTAGCTAGAAATCAACCTGCACATAACAATATGATTGTAAGGTGTCATGTTTCGGAGGGATGCATTCCTGTCAGAGACTCACACGTTCTCCCTTTGGGTGTCAGCTGACTGACAGCAAGCGGAATGTAATGCGATGCACTGATGTGAGACCATTTCATCCTGGGAACAATGATGAAAACACAACTTTTCTCAATGAGGGCTGTATGTTTATGACAACACATTTTCATACTGTCAGTTTGATAGTGGGTGTATTTTTTTTTTTTGCTTTTTATGCTGTACAAAATGTAATGGCAAATGGCCATTTTTAGATGTGGTGACTGACATTGCTCCCGTCAGAACCAACAATTTAATTACCAAACCAAATTTGTCCGACTGTATATAACTTAAATATCTTAAAAACACATACAGGCATGAGGAGCTCACACACATTCCAAGCAGAAAAGCTCATGTTTCACCAGTATCAACTCACTTTAAGGCTGTGGTGCAACATTTCTAACTATTTTACCACAGTATCACCCTGCTAATATATATTAATAATGTGTTTTATAATTCTAACATATAAAACTGTCTGGAAATAAAGTCGTGTATGTGAATGCTTTTTGCATTTTAAAGACCCAACAGCAGATTTTCATAGCTTGACCCTCATTACTACTGCTCAGTACTTGGCACCAATCCAGAGGGAAAACGCACCACTTTATTATCCATAAGATTTGGCTTCCCTGCTTCATTATGGGCTCCAAGTATTGGAAACGGCATGGAAATCCTGCTTTGTTATCTCCAAGATTAATTCTCAACACGTGGCTTAAGAGCGCAAACCACTCTCCTTTCTGCCCCTGGACTTTGTTGACATTTCGAGAAGCAGGTCATGGCCGTTTTCGCGAGTGAAATGGCAATGGTCATATTATATCCCTTAATGTAGCCCCAGCTGATCTGGAGAGTTATTTAAATACAGTGACATCAGAGTGGGTCACTCTGAGTAGCAGTCATGGAGCAATGAGCCAGAGCTTGTTCTCTTGCACGGTATTTACTGTGTATCGCAAGGTTAAACTGCCAGCTTATGTGAATCTGAAGTCACTGCAGGACGAATGAAGGGACCTTGCTGTGAAGCTGGCATAATGTTGGGATAGTAGGGGAGCCAGAGTGTGCTGATAGCTGGTCTGCAGTCACCGTGTACACACTGCTGGCGACAGAATTCATCTTGGATGAGGTCCCATTATTGGACAGGTCTCGCAAAGCATGGCAACGAGCAGCCAAGCAGGGAGACCACTGGGTGTCACTGGGAGCAGGGCCGCCTGTGGTACTGCTGCCATCCAGTACCTCATTAGGCACAAAATAAAGGGAACAGTGGGAGCATTTATCCTGAGTATTTAACGCGTATAGCTGAGATTGTCAAGCAGCAGCTCCAAAGGATTTAGAGTGGCCAATTAACCTAACCCCCACAATGCATGTTTTTGGGCGGTGGGAGGAAGCCGGAGTACCCGGAGAGAACCCACGCAGACACGGAGAGAACATGCAAACTCCACACAGAAAGATCCCCCGAACCGAGATTCGAACCAGGGACCTTCTTGCTGTGAGGCACGAGCGCTACCCACTGCGCCACCGTGCTGCCCAGTACCTCATTAGGCACAAAATAAAGGGAACAGTGGGAGCATTTATCCTGAGTATTTAACGCGTATAGCTGAGATTGTCAAGCAGCAGCTCCAAAGGGCAGGGGGAGGTTAGCTTCAACACAGGTACTGCAGGTACTGCAACAATACCTTGTTTTTGATGTCTTGTAACTATGTACATGTGTTTCATATGCGTTGTCAAAATTCCAAATTGCTCAGTGCGTCTGTGCTGATTAAGTGTGTCTTCTGTCAATAATGTATATTTAGTTTAATGTGACATATGTGAGCCAAGGTTATATAATAAAGGCAAAAAATCTAAGCCTTCAGTGGCAGATCTCCGTAGGTTCAATACCCAGCTCTACCCACTGCAGTACACAGAGTGAGCATTTCATGGTATTCTCCCACACACACCTTACAGCAAGGCTGGATGAAAAACAACTAAGGTCATTCCTTGGCAGGCAGTAAATGTTTGTAAGTTTTGTTTACTTCTGCATGTTGACTGACCTAAATGTAAGATTTGCTCACAAGGCAACAGGACAAAGAGTCCGCAGTCTCAGTAGCAGCTTGTGAGGATTACTTATGGGGGACTTGTTTGTGCCAAGGTTTATGGCAATCCGTGGAATAGCTGGGGAGACGCTTCACTCAAAGTCGTAAATGTCACCCACACAGTGTTAAGAAAAAAAAATCTGGGGATCACAGAGGTCATTAGTCAGTCATCATCTGGTCAACACTGATGTTTGAGCCAAATTTCATGGCCATCCATCAAAGACATGTAGCTGCAAGGCGAGCATGTCAGAGTCAGGTTGGCATCGAGAGAGAGAAAGGTCGTTGTGAATGTCTGTCCCAAATATCATAAGGATATGTAAAGATATTTGACTTGGCTCCACGGTGGTGGAACTACATGACTAATTAATTGGTTATATTGGGTTATATGTGACATCTTGCTATTTCCTGTTTTAGTATGTTTTGTCATGAAATTACACGAGCACAGTTTAACTTTTGTCTTAGACAGTAGCTTCCCAGTGGCAATAATGCAACGCTTCACAAATTTGCCCTCTGGATGAGGATTCAGACTCTTTTCTATTAGCCTGCTCGTGACTTGCGTGCATTACACTGTCTCTATCAGAATTAGGTCTTGTGACTTGTAACTTTTAATTGCCTGCATCTTATCAGCTCATTTCATCCATTCCGTTGATTGATTGTGCAAGAGCCAAATGGGAAATTATTTCATATTTTAGTTGAAAAGTTTGGTGAGATATCTAACTTTTTGTTATTATCGTCTACGTGAAACCCCAAAGTCTTAAGGATTCCATGCTTTCCAGTTTTTTTTTTCTTTTTCCCCCATTGCAGTCTAACTTGTGTAATGATCCATGTCCCAGGTTTTTCCAAAGATCCATTTGCTCTGCCTCTTGAAAGGACTGAGTCAGGACAAGAGCAAGGTAGACGTTTGCCCTTTAAACAGTATCTCACCTTAATGAAAGACGTTCAGGAGTAGTAAGCTGATTGCCGTGTTAAAGCTTTTAAAGATTTCCTGTGTCCAAGTAGAGGTCCTTCTTCCCATCATCGTTTTTTTCCTTGAGTAGTTTATCCCGTACCCTTTTTTCTTATACAGTTTCACCGTGGCTCACGTATATAGTTTTCTTGTATTGCAGGCAACGTAGCTTCATAAACGCCTGATCCAACGTCCTCAATATGACTATAGTCAGAGAACATGTGGACCTGTGATTTACTCGGGGTTACTTTGCTGGTTGCAGGGTTTGTTTTACATTGGAGCTCACATCTTACAGAGTAATGGGTTTAGAGATGAGATTTGGCACTTTGACAGAGCAGTAGTGAACACATCCATCCGCCCAGCACTGCCCCGTGGAGCATAAAGCACCATAATGTGAAAGGAGAAGTAGAGTAATGTGCAGTGGTGTTGAAAGTGCAGTTCTGTTTCCTAAAAAACTCAACCTGAAGTTGCTTTACCGAGTGCGATTGTGCCATACTGATGAATTGGATCAGTTCCTGTCTCGAGATGGCCACAGGGAAAATTTCAGCACCACTGCCACCGGGCCCACAAAGCCTGTGATACAAAGTCCCATAACCACACAGCCTCTTATGTCAAAACCTATCAGTTCTTATATTATATAAAACCCTTTTGCCATCTGGGAGCAAAACCTCAGCCCCTGTCAGCCTGACACTAACGTGACTGCACATGTGTGCACATTTGAATGTGGGAATAGGTATAAACAGATGTGTGTGTCTCTAAATGAACCTGGACTCAGGACGTGCTGCATTTTTTCCTGTCTCTTCCACTGTGTGTCCCAGTGTCACACCAGCCCTTAAGACTGATGTCTCTTCTCATTTGTTAGCAGATAAATAAGAGCATGATAATGCTGACGCTGATTATTATTATTATTGACTGTCCAATCTTAAGCTGCACCTTGTGTGCTATAAAATGTCCTATCGTGGGCTTTTCTCATGAATACTGTCCCACACCTGATTTTCCTGAGCTGGATTCAATTCAATAGGGCTTTTGTGAACAGCCATTTGTTTCTGTTAGAGCTGTGATTTTATTCTGGATTTATGGTCTGAAATCATTTGTATTCAGACTCATCAAAAAAAAATAAAAATAAAAAAATCAGATGGAGACAAGGGTGGCGAGAAAGAGAAGTAGAAACCTAAAGTGGGCGAGTGGTCGTGCTGATTGCGAAGAAAGCGGCGGAAACATTATTTTCTACTTATGCAATGTAATTCTGTGGTTTAGCTGTGATATGTTTGTAACCTCAGTGTCGGGCTGGAGTCCCAGTGAATGCTGATTGCAGTTTCTCATGAATCAGCCTTGAGTGGCTCCTCATCATATGCATATGCATACACACACACACACACACACAAGCACGCACACACACACAGGCATGCATACAGCACATTTGCACCTTGGTTCTTTTATAACTGGAATTTTAATGAATACACAAGAGGAAACAAGAAAATGAGTACATTTGATGGTAGTCATGTCTGCAATAGAGGGGAATACTTCCCATTCAGTGAATCAGATTTCCCAGGGAGCATCATTTTAAACAAGATTTGAAAATGCATTTCCATACACATGTGTATGATATGGCCTTTGATGTAAAAAGAAGAAAGAGACAGTCCCCATACTTATCTCTGTGCATCTGTATAAACTCATGTAGTTTTATGGGTGCTCTGCACTCTGTGTGCCACAGGCAGAGAGCTTAACAAGTCATTTTTCAATAATTCTCTGCAGACAGAGGAGGCCCAGAAACGGATGCTGATTTAAACATTAGCAGGTGATTGGGGTCGGATTTGGTGCGTGTCACACTCTTTGTGTGCACATCTAAGGAGTGTATTCTCTCACGACATTCAACACATTAATCATTTTGTCAAATAAATAGCACATGTACAGACTTTACTGGATGTTAAAATAAAAAAGTAAAAGTAAAAACTATCCTAATATATATTAATAAATATTATGATTTTGAATATGAGGAAGTTAACATAAAATATAAATTATTAATGACTAAGTGGAGAATTTCACTGTTTATTTCTATTTTTATTTGACATGCTGAAATCTCAGAATCATCAGAAGTAAATGGGGCGACCAGGCATTTCTGCAGTGGCATTGCAAGCATCAGTGACATTGCAGCGCTGCATAAACTAATATTTGGCTCTGATGCAGAGCACATTATGCAAGCAGAACCTTAAAGCAGATATCACAGCGGGGATAAAGGGGAGGGCGATTCCCCCTTATCTTCATCCCCTCTCACCCTTTAGAACCTAATTTTTTCCCGAAATACATTTTTTTGTTAATTACATGTGAGATGTGCCAGCTCTGTTTCTTGCTGTGTACATACAGTATACAGAAGGGCCTGGAAGCAGGAATCTCACACACAAACATAATGTGACATGCTACTTGTTTAACCGGAATAAATAATCTGAGCAGAGTTTTGGCAGTATCATTAAGTAGAAGCAAGAGCACCTTGCATCTGATGGCGTTGTGCTCTGACTTCTCACATTAACAGCCTCTTACAAGCAGTTAGACAGCAGGACCACCATCTTTCATCTCCGAACATAGAGGACACCAACAGCGCCTGCTGGTGAGGTAGGGCGAGCGATACCAGGAGGGAAATCATGATGCTGAAAGCAGTTGGAGGAGATGAGAAACACGCTTGAGTGATATATTTTCAGGAGAAAATGGAATGTACAAAAAAATTGGAGGAAAATGGGATGAAGGAGGAACAGCGGGAAAGAGAGAAGAGATTAGGAATGGAGGGCATGTAGGCACAGACGGAGGAGTGAGGAGATGTTATTAAGGAGCCAGTGATTTGATGGGTTCACCGTATGTCAACGAGGTTGGGAGCTCTACTTAACTCAGTGACTGTATCACAGCACAGAACTGCAGCGGTACTGTCCTTTAATCAAAAGAAGTTGATCGTCTGCTGAAGCAGTGTATCTCATCCAACACATACATCACCCCTCCCATTAGCAAAAGTAGCACTAATGACTGTACTTACAAGGTCATTATCAATCAATCAATCAATCAATCAATCAATCAATCAATCAATCAATCAATCAATCAATCAATTTGTAAATGTTTAGCCCATATTCACAAATCACAGTTTGCCTCAGAGGACTTATCAAACATTGATACTGACAACGATTGCACAGGATAGTCTCCACCTTTTTGTTGCACATTTCAGTGGCCCTTTTGTTTTGTGTTGTTGCAGTGGATGCCATCGACAGAAGAGCTCTTCAGTTTCCCTCTAAAGTGATGATCACTGCGGCGCAGATTCTGTCCTGTGTGCATTCAGGCCATCATAAATTCATGGAGCTACCTCGAGTGACCTGTGTCATATCAGAGCAGGCGCTGTCAAATGGAGACGCGAAGTGAGACTGGCAGCACTTCAGAAACCCAGGGGGAAAACACCCGGAAACCTCCAAACTGTTGTGTCCATTTTAGAAATGTATGGGGACATACTTTAACAGGCAGCATGGTGCTTTATTGAGAGGGTAGCGGAGAGTACTGGGAGGAAGGAAAGAGATGGAGAGGCTAAGTGACAGAGTGGAGCAGCTGGATGTGAAAAGCTGCTTGTTGAAGGCCACTTAATCAATGGTTGTTTCCTCTCAGCAACTTGTTGACTTTTGTACTGAAGTTGATGGGTTCTGTTTGGGCTAACTTTGTTAGCCTTTTATTGAATTGAGTTGCTTGAACCTCTGGTATTCGCAGCCAAACTCCACATGTAAACTACTGGAGATAGTTGACTCCCTGTCTTCAAGTCTTTTTTCTCTCATGTAAGTGACTGTTTAAAATATAAACAATCAAGCCCGGACATTTGTATATTCTTCTCCTGCTTTGTGAGTATCGACAATTTTTTTCTCAAGTCTGAACTGATTCCTTTTGTTTTTGGCACAATGTGTTCTCAAGTGTCAGCTCAAACCCTTCCTGAAGATTTTATACTTATATAGACTTATATATATTTAAAGTGTGAATTTATAGATAACCCTCAGTTTTACTACCTTTGAGCATTGCAAAGTCTACTCTGTACACATCATTGCACAACAATGGTTTGTGTTATGGCTCGATAAAACGGTCAGTTCTTATGGGAGCTAATATTTTCGACCCTTGTAGTTTTTGGTTGTTGTGGAATAATTTCTGTATTCATTTCTGTATTCAACAATGCAACAACGTAAGCATTCAAAATGAAGCTAGGATGTTTGAAAAGGCTGTGTTAAAAAATCTTTGGGAAATACTTCTAAAACAATGAAGTTTTTATACAAATTGTTTTCATGTTTATTCGACTTGTTAAATGTATCGGCCATAGAAATACAATTATGGGTTTGAGCCTGTGTTGGGAAAAAAATAGTTGTATGCAAAATGCAAACAAATGAAAGTTACACACAGATACTGAAAAGGGTCTAGAAAAATGTGTAAAACATATTTGTGATGCTGATGCTACAAGCACAGATTCTGCTTTTACACCCACATTTAATTGGATGACAACAACCCAGTCATAATTAGACTAAAGTCTGTTTCTTTGCCTGAAAGGTGTAGTATATTCTGGAGATGGGCAACAGTGGCGCCTCCTCTGCATCCCAGGTGGGTCTCATTATTTTTGATGATGCTTTAGGTAATAATGGTGAGCATAATGTGCTGTGTATGCAGAAAACAAATCCTGGGTCACAAAAAAAGCCCATGGGGTCAGCCATTTTGAAAACCCATTCCTTCAAAGCAGATGATGGTAACTAAACCATCTGCTGTCTATTAGATACTGCTTTGTGTTTTGAGCTGCCTTTAGCTCATTAGTAATATGGAACCAAACTTACAACCCTTTGGTATATAGGTGATGGCGTCGACCATTGGAATGAAGCAGCAGCTGCTGCAGGTTTGCTGCCTAATATCTGAATGGGTAGAGTCATCACACAAGTACTTAAGAGCAGGCGATGTTCCCTCCCTCCCCTTCGACTATATAGGCTGTAACTCAAGGAGAAGTTTATTTTATCGTCTCCCGCAGGATATCCAAAACAACATCTTGTTTCAACACCTTCAGTAGAAAATGATATTTCCTATGCTATCTGTACGAATGATTGTAGAATATTTGCCACCGATGGGTTGAAATTCTCATCTCTGTCTTTCTTTATGTGCTGTCTGATCACACACTTTAATCTGATATGATGTACTGTGTGGTAAAATATGGGGTGGGGAGAAAAGCCAGAGAACTCGATAGGAAACTGCACTGCAGTGTTATGGCACAGGAGTGGAGGTACATTATTCTGTCCTATTGCTTTTCCAGCTGAAGTTATCGATACCTTGGCCCTGAAGGGGCCTGAGATATGTGTGCCAGCCTTGAGTAATGAGGATCCCCTGGGCCTGAACCTGAGCCAGAGTTGGAGTTGCGTTAAGCTTGGATGCATGGATCAGGGAGGGCCAGCTAAATGAAGGTGCTGGCAGAGAGCTTTCGTCCAAACTGTAATCACAACTCTATCTGGGTCTACATGTGCAATATGCTGAGCTCAGATGTCTCATATCAGGGAAAGGCATGGTCCAAAGGGCAGTCAGCTTTAACGCATGCATTAATCCCCCCACGTGAATGAGGGCTCAGTCTCCAGCAATAGCACTTGCACACTGTGATCCCTCTCAGTTCACTGTGATCACTTTGCTTTAACGTTTGCCGTTAACCTAAATGTCTACAAAGACAATTCCAATGGCAACACGGTGCTTAATTAAAAATAATGATAGTTAGTCAGATTTATTAGGTACATTATTATGTAGGTTTTGCAATTCTGGCAATTTATGGTGGATTGATTGTCCATTAATTGATTGATTGTCAGGAAAGTTTGGATGTGCAGTATTTTGCTTTTGTAAATAAAGCTTTCCTTGAAGAAGAAAGTGTATTCAGTGTTGTTCTTACATCAGCAAAAATATATTTCTAATAATTGTTATAATATTACATTATTATACATTATTAGAATTCTCAACCTTGGTTTTGACAGATACCAGGAAATAGCAAATATTGTACACCTTTTTCGCACTTTGGCCTGACATTTTGCTTCAGCTGCTTTCATTTATGTGACATTTCTGTAATATTACATACAGAATAACAGCCACTGGATGCCCATGAATCATTTTTTAAAAAAATTGTTTGCATGTATCTCAGGTTAGCTGAGAAGAGCAAAAGCCACTTTGTCATCGCCCTTATTCCTAACTTCATGCTCGGCTGAATAATCATGTTTCTTCATTTTCCACCATGCATGAGCTGTGTGAAATCAGTGTCACATTGAGTATCTTCTACATTCACTTCACTAAGCAAAATGACAATGCCCTCCAGCCATGTTTATCTCCATGTAGCCATGATATGAATGTGCAGTCAAAATGTGCATAAGCATTAGATTTTAAAGAGTACTTTAATACATTAATACTAAACACGTTATCTCTGTGTTGTCTGTTAGCAACGGTGTGTCAAACACAGTGCAGATCAAGAAGAGTCTCTCTGTTTCCTTTTCTTTGTCACTATCCTCAGAGTTAATTTGATCTGCTCTATTATGCATGTTCATCACACTCTGTGCCATACACCTGCAAATATAGTCAGTTTGAGAATATGCGCAGCTATAAGCTGAAATGTGCGGGGGGGCGGGGGGGGGCGGCAAGAGGCCTATCTGAATGCAAAATGGAGGTGTGCGGTGAAAAGCTGCGGGCAGTTGTAAATCAGACATGGTGGAACTCTGACCCTGATTTCCAGGCTGTCACAGATGTTGACAGCCTGTGGATTCAGCTTGTCATTGTGATGCTGACAATCTCAACCTCAGTGTCACTCTGCCTCGCCTGCAGCTCAGGACACTCCAAAATTTTGACACAGATCAGGAATGCATTAAACATCTGACTGCGGATCTGATGTGAACACTTGACCCACACAGTGATCCCGGATCAGTTCCCCGAATCTTCATGAATACGAGCTTAGCGGCTTGTTTAATAGTGTGTATCACATATCCAGTAAAGCTCAGTGTCAGCTTTAACTGTCATTTGTTGAGACAATCGCAAGTTTTCAATGATCTTTACGTAAAGAAAAACAACAAAGCGAAGCTGAACAAAAGTGAAAATATAGCGTCTATTAATGAGACAACTGATGATAGACAAGTCAACTAGAATTCATGGCAGGTAAACGCTTGTCACTGGAGCTATGAAGCTAGAGTATGTTATGAGTTTTCAACCCTTTGGTTTATTGATACAAAACTTACGAAACATTATATGAACCAGCTATCCCCGCAGATTAAATTTCATTTAATCTTAGCTTAGTCACCTTGATATCTAAATGCACAGCTGTAAATTGCAGTATGGAACTTGAGCAGGATGTTATGAATATTAAAAAAAGACAGGCATCTCCTGTCCTTATAGCAGAAATGTACTTTCAATAAGTGGCAGGCATGACCTTTAACTCTAGTGCTGTGTATTTTTTTTTTTTTCCAGTAACTGGTATGAGTCATAGTGTACATAGTGTTTCGCCCGGTGGTATTATCTGGAATACCAAATGATTGTGTGTGGGGCCTTATCCGAAAAATCAGGACTATTAAAAATTTCATTCCTGGGCCTGGACCTTGGATAAAAAACTCCGCAAGCTGATGGATTCCTAAAATGTCACAAACTGGTGTTCACTTGTCATTAAGTGCGGTGCAAGCTTGTTAAAGTGGATGATGTCTTTGTGTTGTGTTGAAAGGGTAAAAATGTAGCACAGTGCCCTTCCCCCTAACGCTTTCCTCTGCTTTAACATTCAGTGCCGTGTGCAGTTGCTCGTTGCCTCCACCTGTGATGTGGCAGGAATACCGCAGCGGAGACGGAGCCGAGCAAACTCCCGGCTAACTGAATTAGGAATGGCTGACCCAGCTCAGCCAGCTCGTCACATTTTTACTCTGTCGCCCAGACAGGCAGATAGGGGGACAGAAAGACGTAGACAAATTGATGTTGGTTTGTCTGTGTGTCCCTCGGGTTAATTTGACAGTCATGCTTTATGACAGCCGTGTGTTATTTCAAGACAAATGATAACATTTGACTTTCAGCTAGGACAATTAAATAGGGAGCATGTCATTTGTTAATTAATTAATGCTGAATATAGATCATTTCCCACTGAGCTATAAACGCAGTGTTAATGGATTCGCAGGTATGCGTGATGATTTACTCGCCATCACTGTGCAGTAAACACCGGCTCTTGTCCCTGGAAGGACAAGGATGATTTTTTTTTTACTTTTTTATTTATCTGTATGTGAATGTGAATCAGCGGAGTAGAAAAGTTACTGAGGGCGTTTTTTTTCTGTTCGGCAGAAGGTCAGCGTGTGAATAGGAAATGACAGGGAAGGGCACGCGCGAGTATGTTTGTGAGAGAGGCGACTGCATAAAATATACAGTTGTGTGTGCACCGAGGAGACCGAGGAGAAGACACTGCATTAAATGTCGCGGATCTGGAGAGGCTGTGCCTCAGCCCCTATCTGGTTTCTCACGCGGTCACATGGAGCATCCTGCTCGCGTAACTGCAGAGCAGTGCTGGGGAGTGATGCGGCCTTTATATGAGGTCCACTGTCGCCCGTCTGCAACAGCTGCAGAATACTGGTCTTTACCTGCCTGAGTCTGTGAGGGACCATTATCAGCTATGGCCTGGCTGGCTGCTTAACAAGCAGCTATTTAAGGTGTGTCGAAGAAGTGATAATGTCGTTCGGGAGGTCATATGTGCAGAGAACTGGGTGTACTTTGGCAAACGGGACTGCGCTTCTCCTGCCTCGGAATATGAAATGAATCTGTGATCTGTAATGCGCGGCCCCCCGCAGTGGCGTAAACAGTCGCCCTCCGCGAGCTGTTTTCCATGCAAACCCTCCCATTGCATGTAGTAACATTCCTGTTTGATGTGCGCAGATGATTTCAGCACCAGGAGAAGCTAATATTATAATCCATTGCCATGGGTGATGGGTCAGAGGAAGCTATTTTCGGGCCTTAAATCATTTTGAGGGAGACCTTGTGCTCTTGAGAGTAATATAAAATTTATGACTGAGTGGCAGAGATGCTCACATTTCCCTCCCAGTGGCCTCTTTGCCTGTGAAGTTTCTGGAGCATGTGCCTGGCTAATCCTGTTAAAATTCATATTCAGTCATTTCATCAAGAGAAAATACATTCATTTACACTTCTTATTTACATAGTGCACTTTTAAATGCATAAGAACGCAGTGAATAATGTTATATTCATTTAAAGCACCACAAATTGCTTAGGCCTTCTTTATTATGTTCTGGGATGTGCTGTGAATTCTTTATTTTTCATCTTTATAGCATCTACAGGCAATTTTCTCCCAGCATCATGCTGCCAAAATTGTGACATAGGGTGCAGGAATATTGAGTTGATTTATAATCATTGTTCCTCAAAGGGAACGCGAGGCATTGGGAGCCAGCAGCACAAAATGTGTTAGTATGTGGAATCAGGAACATAGCCATAGCCAATTTCAGCTCCGGCTCTGGAGAGACTTACTGTCTGCAGACTTTAATTAAGAACAACCAGACAAATGTTCCTTCTCTGTGTGTACAGATGTTTCAGTAGGTTGCAGATATTCAGGGTAATAGATTATTCCATCAATCGGTAAACACTGAAATTAAATTGTTTTATTTACTCTGACAGTGTCATGTTTATGTCTATATTTGGGGGACAGCTGCAAATGAAATGTTCTGGTTTTGGAATCTATAAGAACATATGTGATTTTACTATATATAATGTGTCTATTTCAGTTTGTGTTGTAGTCTGTGTCCACTTTTGACTTGTAGTCATAGCATCAATGAGACTCTGTGAATGGATTTATCATTATGTTAATGATAAATCAAGTTCATTGTTTCTGCTGCAAAACTGTGCAGGGACAGAATCAGGCAGATGGACGGAGTATTTGCCAGGACAGTGGTTTGCAGTATACAGCCAACAGGTTGGGAAAGGGACTCCTCGTGTTTCGCTCCACACTTTTTATGCAGCGTTGTAGACAGCTGCGGCTTTCAGTCCCCCAGCCATGGAGCAGAGGCCGCGCGTGTTGTTTGGTGTTGCTCACATAAAACATCCATTAGCTCAAGTTTGTTTCCTCGCTCTTGGCTGAACCACGCTGTAGTCTGTTTAGACTGTGAGTCCTGTCGCAGCAGTTGATTGCAGCAGGAATACATTTTTAATGGGAAAGGAGGTGTGCACACACATCGGTGCGAGTTACAAGTGTTAGGACTTTATGTGGCGTGAGGCTTTAGCTGTTGCTCTGTCAGCAGTTGTCGATTCATATCTGGAGATTGCCCCGTAAACACAGCGAGGCGGCAGCTGCCTCTTTAGAGGAGGGCATTAATCGCCAGCAGGGCAGTTCCTGCAAACGTGACGGGATCCGGGGCTTTTTGCCGCGCTCTGCTACGTCTGTGGCTCCTCTCCTCTGTGACGTGACATTTTGCTGCTCTGTTGCCCTGGCTCTCTCAGTGACAGAGCGGCTGCTCATGAATGACCATGGCCATATTGACAGTGTCTGTGCCAGGGGCCAGACCCCATGTCCTTAGTTCAAACACACACACACAGATTCATACATGGGTTCGTTAGGTCTTGCCATATTGTGGGGAGGTGCCATTCAGCTGGCCGGATTGAAGCTGAACCCTTGTTGTCAGCCATTTTCTCCTTGCTGTGGGTTTTTGCCATATTTGCTGAAATTTTTTTTTGTTTGTTTGTTTTTTAGATTAACTCTCTCTCTCTCTCTCTCTTATTATTGTTGTATGTGGGTGTGCAGATATCATTTTATGATGAGATTATGTTAATTGCAGGATGCATTTGCCAGAAGTAGCTCAAGATCACGGGGTGATCAATACCCCTGAGGGACAAACAACAGTCTGGGAGATGGAGATGAGGTGTCTTCGCCCTGCCCACAATGGTTAAGCTCCTCAGGCGTTCTGTTGTTTCTTTAATCCATCCCTGCCTTTGCATCCTCAGCCAGGAGCCGTGGCACAGTGTAGCAGAGATACATATATTTTACTCAAGTCCATGCTCTTATTTTTCTTCATGCATTTATCGTCCACTCCTTTTTGTCCAACTCTAGCTCCCTTCATCTTCCTCGCAACACAGCAGCGCAGCCCACCCCGCCTTTGTTTGCGTTTCAGCGTCAGCCAACCACAATATTGATGATCCCCATCTGACCTCGCATCGATGCATCAGCAGCTTCTTGTAATATTTTTTTTTTCAGAGAGGCACCTACTCGTCTTCTTATTGACCCAGTTCTGACATGGTGTTATCATCCATCCTGAGCGAGCCAATCAGGAGCCGACAGCTCTTAGTACATTCAAGCCACACCGGAAGGGTGGTCAGAGATTGCGCGTCCAAGAAATTCTGGACCAAAAAATAGGAGTACTAAATAAGAAATAATTTTTATTTAAAAAAAAAAATCTCTTTTGATTTAATACCATACATTTTCTCTCATCAACAAACATAAAAGATCGTAGGCCTTCGTGAAGTCCGAACATTGTAATTTCGGCAGAGTGGTGAGAGTGGCTGAGAGACAGAGTTAAATGGTGGAAGAGGAGAGCCACATACATTACTATACATACATAGTCCACTTGTGAACGTGGCCACTGACTGACTCTCATGTTGGACACATGGTTCATATGCTGTTGACATGTGCTGTGTGCCGCTCCAGCTGTTTCCCAGTCTCTTGTGATGTAGGGATGAGAAATGAAACAGTGACGTTGACCTTACTCCTTGCAGCGGCTGAACCTTTAATCCCACTGGGTGGGTACAGCATACAGAGATCATGCACTGATGTAAGCTGCTGGGAGGACATCATACAGTCATACCAACACAGCACAGTCTTTCTGATGATATATGACGAGACAGGGCGTCTCTTCCTGCCACATAAAGAGCCACTGGAGCCGCCATACGTTCAGACCACATGCTGCATGATATATAGTCAGCATGTCTGCCCCCTTCATTTCTCTGTACTTCTTATTCACTCAGTCCCAGAGTAAAAATTTTCTTTCGACTGTCCATCATGTCCTATAAGCCGTTTCCCCCCGAGCACAGGAAGTGATTTAAATAGATGTTGATCTGCTTATGGGGTGCCACATGAACACAGCTCTCCTGCAGCAGCCGCCATATATTCTTCTTCCGCCACAGTCCCTAAATAGTTTTTATGTTGTGCCAGCGGCATCAACAGGTTATGGACACTTGAGCTGTGAGTTGCATCGCTGCCATTGCTGTTGCCATTTTTTCCATATGACTTCCTCTTCTGCTCATCTTTCTTTCACTTCCTACTGCACATAAAAGACTCGTACACACACGCACTAGTCAAGTGTAATTAAATCACAACCGGGAAATCGAGAACCAAGCTGTGAATCGACTGCTCCACACATTCCCAGTGAGTGCACTGGGAATGGTTTATATCGCCGATGACACGTCTTTTCCACACAGTTATGAACATCTTAAAAATCACATTAAGCTCAGAACACCAGTGCACTCAGCTCCGCTCCTTTGATCAACATTATCAGAACACTGTCACTCCTGATTTATCTGCAAGCCTGTGCAGGGATTCATATTTCACACTGCATCACAGGCATCTGACCTCACTGCAAATGGCCTGTATTGAACTGGGCTTTACTGCACTGTGGTACTATGTTGTATTTCAAATGCCTTGAGACACTTTCTGATCTATATGCTAATGTATGGTCCTGGAGTTGTATACAGTTTACTTTTAAACCCTTCCTGTCTCTGATGCCAATGTTATCCCGCAGCTTTGATGGACATGTGTGCAGGAATTAGTTTAGACTGATGCTTGCCTCCCGGGGTTTGTATGTGTGTTTAATTTTGCACTAGTGTGTGGGTATGTGTGTGGGCAACCTGCATGCGACTCTTTGTGTGTAGATTTATGGCTGTATCGTAACTGCTGCTTTCTCCCATCCTGACAAGATCCACAAACACTGGTCCCTGCATCCCAGCAGTCAGCCTCTTTCTTCCATGAGTGTCAGGGGTTTTCCAAGTAGAGAGGACGAATAAACAAATACAGGACTGTTTATCGAGTTTGCGTAAGCACATAAAAAAACATCTGAGGAAACAGTGTCTTCCTTTGTGAACGGTGTTACAGCTGGATCTTTAGGAGGGCCTGATGTTATAAACTCTAAAAAGAGACACATTGTTGTTGGTACAAAACATTGGCACTGTTTTGCTGTCCCTGTCATGTCAGACCTGGCATTTTAATTGATTTTGAAGACCAAGAATGTCACAGTGTCCGGACAGAAGTCACTGTGAAGATGTCCTGCTCCTTTTGTTTGCTTAGCTTTACTTTGTACTGTTTCATTTCTAAGAGTTTGTGGACATCTTGTGTTGTCAGTGATGTCTGTTTGCGACCACAGCAACAGAGCTGGACAAATGTTCAGAGGATCTAAGGGCCACTGGCAGGGACATATTGTGTGGAAGGAAACCCTTTGTAGTTTTAATCCTCTTCTTAAGCTCAGGCCTTGATCATACATTCACACCATGATCATATGGAATGTCATGCACTATATATCTGCAGGTCTCACACCGCGTTAGATAGACGGGTAGAAAGGCATGCTGCACTCAATCCCTGTGTAATGTGAGACAAATTATTCGTAAAAAGAAACAGTTCACCCCTTTCAATGATTGCATTACTGTAAATTAAGGATTAGATTAATTTAATTAACTAACAATATCATTTTTGAAAATAATTAACACAATGGCATTGGAATTACAGAATAAACTTCCAGATTAAAACATAAATAGAAAATGGTGAACGTAGACATTGACCTTGCAGGGTTTTTTTTTTTTTGATCTCCACAGTGACTATAAAGGGTCCAAACTTCTTCTTCATGTTTTCATTCCTGTTTGATTCTCTTTCTGTCATTCAACAGAATTACTTAATAACAGTTTAACCTCTTTCCATTAAATAATGACCTGAGAAAGAAACTATTAAATATAGCAACAGTCAGATTAAATGGGCTCTATCAGGAATTCTCTTTGTTTAATATGGGGGTGTATGAGGTAAGACTTTTAGGGGACACTCTATTGTTTAACAGGTTGTGAATTACTTAATGTCGCCAAAACGACTGGACTATGGGAAATATTTCATTGTGACCCAGTCACAAAGAACATTAAGCAAACATTTGGTTTTTGAAAACATTGCAGTTGCCTCAGTTGACACGTTATCTGTGCCAGTGTTTTATTTCGGGGACTCTGTTACATGTTAGCTCACCTAGTGACTGTGGCTGTGATTGTCATTATTCAGTTCCAGTCAGTAAATTGGAGACAGTCACTGGCAGGACATCAAAGCCAATAAAAAAAAAAAAAAAAGATTGTTAAAGTCTGTCAATTCATTCAGCTAAAATTCTGTTTTTATTATCAGGCTGTTTAAACACCACATCATCAGGAAACAAAACGAAGGTACAAGAGACTTCAGGAATTCATAACTTTTTCCACATTTTTATTGTGATATGATATTATTATTACTGAAAGATTTGAGTCATTTCAGTCATTTGACTGAGATTCTTCAAATCTAGTTTATCAGATGCTGTGCAGCGTATTTCTCTTCGGCCCCCCAGATGTAGCTGCGGCGTGAGATCTCCACCAGATCTTTCCACTGTGTAAAATCAAACCTTGTTATCTCTCAGTCCAATAAAGCCCTGCTTGATAGTTTTGATAGATATGCAAAAAAAAGTAATTAATTTGTACTGATCAGCCAAATCGGATTTAACTGATAAAATCCTTAGCTGGGTAAAGCACAGAATGAGATTTATAAAACATGTTGATATTATGCTTTTTTTGTTTTTGTGGTGTGTCAGATGCTGCAGCAATAATTGGCATGAGACAAATAATGCAGGATTCTAATATTATAGCATGTTTTGTTTTTTTAACTGTAAATGGCTAAAATATGGGCAATTAGAAATACTTAAATCATTTTGTCAGAGTTTTAGGTGTGGCTGTAACAACTGGGCCTGATGCGGGGGTGTAGTAAGGGGTGTAAACAAATCAGCCTACACATGGTAATAGTTTATGTCTGGGTGGTGTTGCCAAAAAAATGATCTTTTTAACATCTGCCCAATAATAAACTAATTCTGGGGTGTTGGGGGATTAAATTATAACTTTCACATATCAAATTAAAAAGAAAACTTGCTTAAATCTTTTTGCAGTAAAAAACAGATGTCTTCATGTCACCAAAGCATCGGAACCAAATTTCATAAACCAGCGAGAAACTATTTTCAAGAATTTAGCTTCATAGTGGCCAAAAACAAAAACATGCTCAAACGTTGGAGAGCTCCTTTATCATAAGTGATAATCTCATCTGTTTTGAAAACTAAAATAGTCTTTTATCCAGTGACATTTTGGGGAAAATTAGTTTCACGGATGAGCAGGGCTGCATTTAATGATTGTAGGATCAGTAAATCTATTCATTATTCTTTGATTACTAAGCCTGTTAGGTGTGGAATCTATAAAATGTCAATTGTACCATTACAGGTACAATCTACCAAAGCAAACTTCTGTCAACAAGAAAGCATTTAAAACACACACACGTGCACACACACAAACACACACACACACACACACACACACACACACACACACAGTCTTAGCAGATGCATTTTGTCCTTTGCAATTTATATTCTGTCTTTCTCAATTAATCAAATTAAAAAAGGTTAGTCACAGTGAAGGTATTAAATTATGTATCGTTCTTCATAATGAAAAAGGGTATTGGAAAGACATGAAAAGAATTACTTAATAGTTACAGTGTTTTACAATACAATATCTTTTCTAGCTTTTTCCACCAACATAGTTTCTGTCTCCATTACAAACTGAACCAGCATGTTATGAAGTTTATTTATGAAGTTCAAGCTATTTAGCTTCTATGAAAATCATATTTTTTATATCCCTAGTGAGGTATGTAAGCCAGACAACCCAGAGACGACTGAGACTACAGGTTACCGATGGAGTGTAAAATAACATTTCCATCTCAACATGAATTATAGAACACATCTCCCACTGCCATCATAACACATCAACATAATAATCTATAACACATTCAATGTTTTGCTGATATTTGTAGGCATAATAACATTTTGACATTGCTGCCAAAATGACATTTTAAGATAGTAATGCTGTTGTTATCTTCAGTGAAAATTTGGTTCTTCCAGTAAACGATTCAGTTGCGTTGATCTTCTGCTGTTTGACCACTTTTATGTTCTTGCTTATACGAGTTGTATGTTTCTCCCAGTAAGCAAATATTTCTCTTTCTGCTAATTTTAAGATAAGATAAGATAAGATATTCCTTTATTCGTCCCACAGTGGGGAAATTTCAACGTCATTTTGTCCTTTGCAATTTATATTCTGTCTTTCTCAATTAATCAAATTAAAAAAGGTTAGTCACAGTGAAGGTATTAAATTATGTATCGTTCTTCATAATGAAAAAGGGTATTGGAAAGACATGAAAAGAATTACTTAATAGTTACAGTGTTTTACAATACAATATCTTTTCTAGCTTTTTCCACCAACATAGTTTCTGTCTCCATTACAAACTGAACCAGCATGTTATGAAGTTTATTTATGAAGTTCAAGCTATTTAGCTTCTATGAAAATCATATTTTTTATATCCCTAGTGAGGTATGTAAGCCAGACAACCCAGAGACGACTGAGACTACAGGTTACCGATGGAGTGTAAAATAACATTTCCATCTCAACATGAATTATAGAACACATCTCCCACTGCCATCATAACACATCAACATAATAATCTATAACACATTCAATGTTTTGCTGTTATTTGTAGGCATAATGACATTTTGACATTGCTGACAAAATGACATTTTAAGATAGTAATGCTGTTGTTATCTTTAGTGAAAATTTCGTTCTTCCAGTAAATGATTCAGTTGCACTGATCTTCTGCTGTTTGACCACTTTTATGTTCTTGCTTATACGAGTTGTATGTTTCTCCCAGTAAGCTAATATTTCTCTTCCTGCTAATTTTAAGATAAGATAAGATAAGATATTCCTTTATTCGTCCCACAGTGGGGAAATTTCAACGTTACAGCAGCCACAGGGATAGCAATGTGCATTAAACAGCAATGTGCATTAAACAGATAATAAAAGAGTAGTAAAAAATAAAAAATAAAGAGATTGCAGCAAAACACTAGACATCTCAGAAAAAAACTAAATATATCAATATGTAGATAAAGTTTAGGTACATTTACACATTGCACATGTACTACATGTAGTAGTATACACTATATACACATACATATATGTCTATATATATACATATATCTCTCCTATATACATATACAACAATGTGCAACAATACCGTAATGTACACAATACAAAAAATACAGTAGTGCAATCATGTAGCAGCATTGGGTTTGTGTGTTGTGTGTGTTGCATCTTGCTTATTATAGTGCGCAACCTGGTTGATATACACTTGTGCCATTATTTTCCTCCTATTGCCCTGATACCAGCTCATGGTTAAGTCCACTTTTCATTACCATACCAGTGATTCTCAAAGAACTCCCATCTCCTCTGCCTGTCTCTGTCTTTGCAAAAATAGACATGTTAACGGAGCAGCCAGATTTATTCAACGTCAGACAGAGTGTTTGAAGAAAATTGCAGATCATCCTCCCTCTTTTCATGGCAGGCTCTTCACCTTGGTCTTCTATGCAGCTGCTATGCATATTTATCATCTTATATACCAGGCCATAACTCCATGTGTCAGTGTAATGACACCAGTTTCTCCTCAGTCTCACGTTGTCTCTCTGTCTCTTTTTTTTCACCACCTCACACTATAATGCGGGAGCACAGAGCCCCTTTGCTCTGGATGGATGTTGAAGGATGGATCTGTGCGTGGCTCAGGAGGGAATAAGCTCAGATGTGTCCTTCAGGCAACTCGAGGAATCAGTGACACGCACACTTAGATCCCTTCTGAGCTCCGATAAAATGTGTGTAACTCTCTGGGAGTGTAGTACTGACACAGATTGTATTGAATTTGGAGTTAGAGGCCCGACAGCTTGCCGGACAGAAAGCGTCTGGTTTCTGAAAGTCTTTCGCTGTATTCTAAAGAGCTGACAACATCCATTATCCCTTCCAAGTTGTGAGCAGCTATTTTTATTATATAATAAATCTAAACCTCAGCAACAATGTTTATAATAAATACAACCTAAAGGGCATCACTGTCTGTTGCAAGCAACAAAATGGTTTACATTAAGTCAGCTGTTTCCTTCAGTGTGCGAGATGCTCAATATGCTGCATTCTGTCAGTGAATAATAAGATTTTCAATTAATAAAAAAAACACACATTCCTGAATAGTGGATATTTACAAATGTTTATCTTTCTTATAACAACTGCAGTATACAAGATTAAATTTAAATGTATTTCTCAACAGTCAGTTCTTTGTTCACAGCTCTTTGGCTGGGATCAGTGCCACTCTGATGCATGTGTGTAGATGCAAGGCTAAACCCAGTAGCTGCTGTAATTGGCTTAGTGCATGGAGACTGGACGAAGGGTGGGGGAAATCTGATTTTGTCCATCCACCAACTCCTGTAAAAAACCCATTTTGTTTGTTTAATTCATAGAGCCCAACAACAAGATATCATTTTTGGTGGTTATGTGGTACAGTATTTTTTGGCTGTGGAAATATTTACTGGTTGACTCATCCAAATGAAATGTTTTTTTGGGAAATGGCTCTGCTTGGCTACAAAATAATATGGCTTATAAATCCTCCAAAAAAACGAAACACGTTTTCTCACACCAATATATTGTGTTCATTTTTTACAGTTGCTAGAAAGTGTATTTTTTAATCATTGGTTAGGCTTGTTGTTGTACCTTGTTTTCAGTCATTAAGCTAAGCTAACTGACTGCAGGGTATAGCATCATAATTACCACTGGGACATGAGAGTCAAAGACTCAAAATCCTAAATTTGGCAGGGATCGTTTTAATTGCTGATGCTGGCGCAATGTGCGAATATGATTTTGTAAAAAAAAACATGATTTTCTTACCATGAAATGTGCTGCTATGATGCAAACTGAACAAACTGTATTTAAACGTATTTGAGCATCATTTCTTTGCACTCTTTGCCAATCCACCTGCTTCCTCAAAGCTGATTTCTACTCTAAAGTGGTGAAACACAAGAGGTTTAGATTAGATTGTCGGTGTCAATTGGGTATTACTGGATTTACCATTCAGTTGAATCTCTCCCTCCATCTGTCTGGAAGCTGATCCATCAGACAGAAGACCGTTACTACTAAGGCAGAGCAATGGGCGATCCAGTCCTATACCTGTTTAAGCTAGACAGTGCTGGAGGAAAACTTTATTCTAAGTCAATATAGGGGCAATTATACTGTTTCTCCAACTGTTAAGGTTTAGTGCGTGTAAAATGAAAGTACATGCACATTCACACATATAGGTACAACTACAACACTGAAAATAGCTATTTATTTGAGTTGGCACCATCACACTAACAACCTTTAAGATGCCGTGAATTTGAATCTTTGCTCTCTGGCGTTGTAGATGTCTCCCTGTGGCGAGGAGCGAGATAAATTTAAAGGCAAAGCCTTATAATAGCTTGTCAGCTTGGTGTGTGAATCAGCAGGACTGTTCAGTGTTTGGCCCTGGCTTTGCGTTGGATATTCTTCAGCATCTAACAGCCACGATCCCCTTTCCATGCTTCAGATGGTGCCATAATTCCAAAGGCCGAATGCTTCCAGTCAGCTGGGTTCTCTTACATGTGGTTTATGTCTATATGAAATGCGTTTTGAGTGTGTGTGTGTGTGTATAACCCTAAGTCGAAACAATTTTTATTCCTGCAAATATTAATTGTGTCAGTATGATTCATATAGCCCATATTCACAATTCCTCATCAGACATACAAGTCTGCCCAATGTGCAACATCCTTCCTGATCTAAGAAATTATCTAAGTTCTAAATTCTAAGAAAGACAATTTCCATTGTTCACCTGCAGTCAGGCTGAGAGCCACAGTTATTTGCATACAACAGAGCACTGCCTGAAATTTCACACAATCTCTCACGCACACACGCACAACCAGTCCCCGACTGCCCTACGCATAATCCATAACTTATCTACAATTACATCTACGCCCAGTGTGTTGATTTTTGTTTATTTGTTTTGTGTTTCTATTTCGTCAAACTCATCTCAGGCCCCCCCGAATCCCCCTGACAGCACCGATGAAATTGCTGAACATGTATAGTCAAAGCAAACACAGTGATGGGCTTATTACGGACAGGGAGTGGAGAGGAGGAGCTCAGGTCTGCAGGCTGCAGCTGCTGCATTGGTTGTCTGCTCAGCAGTGGGGAGGGGCGGAGGGAGAGAGCGAGCGAGAGAGAGGGAAAGAGAGAGAGGGAGGGAGGGAGAGCAGTGCTCTTGTTGGGAGATAGGGAATGCCCGTCAGTTGCGTCTGCTGATAACAGCGCATCAGCCAGAGCGCTGCTTTCTGGAGAGCGGAGCGCAGGCAGTGCAGAGGAGTGAGCCGCTGAGCACTGACTGGCACATTAGAGAGGACAGGCTGAGACTCAGAGAGACACGGACAGAGACGGATCAAGGAGGAGACAGAGCGCATCAGAGCTCAGGGAGAAGAGGAGGATAGAGGAGGAGCAGAGCCCAACAGTGGGACGAGGAGAGTGAGGGGAGTGAGGAGAGAGAGGAGGGGAGAAAAGTTACCAGGTCAGCACTACAACGTGGAAGAGGAGCAGCTGGGACTCACTGGGCTCTGACTCCCACCGGAGCAGCCCCCTCGAGCTGAAGGCAGCACAAGACCAGAGTGATATTACATGAGGGGATAGAAGCAGCGCTGTGAACTTCTTTCCTGGAAAGGCAGTGCTGTCATAAGTAAAGGGTAATGCTCCTCGCAGGACCCCTCTGCACAGCCACTTCAGGACCATCACAGTGAGCAGGAGACACTTGAACCTGGCAGAGCAGTGCAGTCCTACACTCTGACTCAGTGGAGGCAGTTGTGTTTCTCTGAGGCCGTTACTGTTATTGTTTTTTGTGTGAGGCAGTAGAGGTTTGGAGGGCGAGCTGTTTTGTCCTGTCATCTCAGAGACTATGGTAGAGCGTGCATCAGGAAGTCCCTCATCAGCAGCTGCAGCCCTAGAGCATGGAGAAGTCCAGCAGTGAGGAGTCAGCCATTCACCGTAGCCCATCTGTAGATAGCCGGGACTCTGATTTTGCTCAAGCCTCCACGTCTGGGCGCCCGTTCGGTGGCCGCGGGTTCACCGCCGGTGCTTTCTACGGCTCCACGGGGTCGGGCAAAAACGCGCAGCAGGGGCAGGCAGGAGCGTCAGCTGACACCAGCGCCGGAGACAAGTCCAACAACAAGGCCAGCTCACCCAAAGGCAGCAAATACGTGGTCTTTTACCTGGATCTATCCTTTGTGTTCCTTTTAGAGTTCAAGAAGTGCAACATGGCAAGAGGCTGCCTCTGCTGCTTGAAGTATATGATGTTCATCTTCAATCTCATCTTCTGGGTAAGTACCTCACTGTTTTGTTATCGTCACACTTGTTCACATTCACTTAGTTGATGTTGTGTCAGCCACTGTGAGGGCTCGTAGCGTAATGAGCTTTTTTTTTCATGTTAATCAGGGAATATTATGGCAAAGAGATGGTGGTCGGTGCAATAATGAGTTTCTAATTATTACATCAGGGTGTTTGTGCCTGTTCCTCCCCGTGGATGTTGCTATTCCTGGATGCCGTGATAGAGTTAGTGGCATTGCACCAGGTCCTCTTTTGTATGTGAATGTTGGGTTGGGATGGGGGTGGGGGTGGATTGTGGTCAGGAGGAGGACCATGAGTTCATCGGGGTCACACATTCAGATAGTTATATGATTTACAGACAACATGAGGTTGAAATGCCGCTGTGGGTATGCAAGGGAAATATAATATGTCTCTGCTGTGCCGTTACATTGATGAGCAACACAAGATGGACCAAAGAGGTATGAGCAGGGATTGTGAGCATGTGATTATGAAGGACGATGATGTGATTTGTGTGCTTTGATTTATCATTTCAGGTTTTTATTAAAAAACTGAATTTATTCCAAAAAAAAGTGAAAAAGTTTGTAAAAACAATATGACAAGATAACATTTATATGACAATGGGAAAAGGTCAGAGTAACATATATGAAAAAAAAGGGCCACCCAAGACTATTAGATGCAAACTGACACAAGACCAGGAAAAATGGTGTGATCTGCCTCTTCATTTGTCCAGCTGTCATCTCATACGCACCAATAATAAATATCTATTTATTGTTTAATGCTTTAATAAAAACGTACAAGTATGTTCTTGGGTAAAATGTAAATTACAGTTAAAGCTACTGTCATTTTTTATTATATTTGCTGGTATAAGTACAGTATATTTGATGAAGTAATTACAGCAGTAGGTACAGTTCTAACAGAGAAGAAAAGGAATTGTAATGTAGCGATGCCCAGTCTACTCTCATGCTCTGATTGTTATGCCCATTTGTCACTGTCCATTTGTGGGCATTGATATTTTTACAGACTGGATTATAGGGCTTATGGGTTATGGGGCAAAGGCTTTTGTGTGGATGCAGTGAAGCGTGAACCGTAAAAACATCCCAACACTGGGGTTTCTACCAACCGTGGCCCACCGCCCATGTCACTGGGTGATGAGCCCTGCTAACTGGGGCACATTGTAAGGCACCAGAGCGGGCCTTAGCTGGAGCCCAGCTGTGGACTGGCCAGCATTTAAAATGCACACACGTACACGTGCACCTCACAAAGCGTGGTCTATCTCATCATCATCATTTGCCTTCATGTATGAAACCGACAGCCCTGCGAGTGGATCAGTGGCGCATCAGAGACTGGAAGGTCCCTGCTGCTTCAGGGCCAAATTAGATTCATATTTGATTTGTATTATGTATGTAACTCATTCAAATCGTCAATTAAACAAACAAATTGGGTGAAAATACTCAGCAAAATATGATCTGTCATAATAGACTCCACACTACCCAGGACCTAGAAGCTCCTCAACTACATTGCTGTAGTTCAGTCTTCTGGTGAGGTCATAAGGTCATTATTATCTACTGTCTTCTTGAGTGGTAGTCGCATTGGATTTGTGTTAAGGCTTTTACTGCTCAGCTTCTTTAAAGGCTCAGTTCGGTTTCAAACCCTTTTTCAGAGGCACATACCGGCCACTAATAACCTGCTGCCTCACGCCACTAATAAGCAGGTGAAAAGAAGCTTTGGATGTCAAGACTGGTGGTCTGTTGTTCATGTGGAGTCGGGCTGGTTGGCCTCTGTGGACGTGTATTACAGCTGTACTAAGAGAGGGCAGAGGAGTCTCTCCGTCATCATGTGTTTGTTTGTGTGTGTGCAGAGTGGAATACAGACCTTAAGTGGCTCTGGACTTCCCCCCTCAGTGCAGAGCACTTCCTGCTGTGCAATAATTAAATATTTACTCTGGTAATGTTCTCTTAATGAACACCCACCATGAATATTTCCTGCTATTCCCTCAGACTGATGCTCTTTTTCCCCTCCAGCACTGGATCAAATTAATATCGGTTTAATCAGTGTCCCATGGGAGGGGGTGCGGGCTGATGTGTGGGTTATGATACAACGTGTGGCTGGTGGGTCTCAGCCCATCAGAATGTGACAGCTAAAGGTTGGCTGGTGTCTATTTTGCTGGGTCCTGGGGTTCGCCGGTGCTTCCAGTTGAAGGTTAGAGCTGGGAATAAAGGGTTTGCTCCTCAGTGAGGGGTCGGGACGGGGCCACAGCTCTGTGAGATAAACGAAGGTAGGGTAAGAAGTATTTTGTATCTTGACACCCCTGGGACAGTGCTGCCTGCCTCTGATACTCCAGGAATTACAAGGTTACTGCAGCTGGTAGCGAGGATTGCCTCTGAAGCTTTGACGTCTCCTCTCAAGACTGACAGGGGAATGATGCCCTGCAGTAACCAGACACCTGGTGCAGTGGGGGTCTCTTCTGTGGGACTGTGCACACATGCACAAGCAAACCTGCTGCACATACACACATACGTTGCAGTCATCCTTGGTTAGTGCACTCACCACCCAGACACCATTCGCTTCACAGGGCTTACAGTGGTAACTTGAAGCACAAGGTAAACAGCAGCAGGCACTCCAGGCATCTCCATACATGCACTCATCCTCAAACCCCAAGCAGTTGTTCGTGGCCATCTGGCTCCTCTTTCTTATAGAGGATTAGAAAAATCTGAGCCATAGGGTGAGTTTGGGGAAGATTAGAGCAGTGTGGGGTGGTGCAGTTGAGGACTGAAAGCACAGCACCTTCAGACAGCTACATGCTAAAACCAACAATCATCAAGGCAAACGGCCTTTGTGCTGCGACAATGTGCTCCAGAGTATGTGGTTTCTGTTGTGCTCACACACACACACACACATGCACACACATGCACACAAACATTCAGTGACTGTTTGACCGGCCAGATAAGGTGATTGATGTTAAGCCCTATTGGTGTCAGCCTTGTGAGCATATCAGTGTTGGTCCTTGCTGGGAGCAGGGATTTCAGCCTCTTACTCTGCTGAGTATCCTGTACCCGCAGCTTCCTCTGGTAATCTCTGCCGTCAAAATTCAATTCATCATCCACCGCTGTGTGTATTTATATTGAACAGTGATAGTGGGTACACGTGAAAAGTAAAACAGTATATAAAAGTCAGGAAAATACACAAAAAGTTATTCTGGCAAATCACACACACACACACGTGTACATACTCACACACGCGTACATACACACACACACACACACATATACATATAAAGATTGGTTTTACATTAGCTAAACAGGCCCATCCCAGCTGTTCCATTATCATCCCATATCAAAAGCTATTTTTCTTATTTCAAAAAAGTGACAGCTCAGCAGTTTTTTCCTACAGCTATCAGAGGGCTGGTAGTGTCATAGCCCCTGTAATGTCAGAGGAGAGAAAAACAAGTGTTTAGCATTCCTGAAACCCTCTGCTTACATAAGGGACTATCATGGAATCTTTTAGGCCAAGGTAACAGAAGATTAGTTTTTCTATTGATCACGAGACATAAGAATTATACAGTGTGTGTGTGTGTGTGTTTGTGTGTGTGCGTGTGTGCGTGCGTGCGTGCGTGCATGCGTGCGTGCGTGCATGCGTGCGTGCGTGCGTGCGTGCATACGCATGTGTCTGGTTGAATAGAATTCCGAATAGCATTTCCCACAAGTTGTCCCTTCCCGCTGGGATTTTGATCAAAGGTCCTTGAGCAATTTGCCTCTTTCCCATTCTCCAGATCAGCACATAAAATGTTCAATCATTATTTATGGCTCAATGTGTATTATAATAAACTTTTCTTTTTTCATTTCTTTTCTCTTCCCGAGAAAAGAGCCACAGCTGAACTCCATCAGTCACTGCCAGGTGAAAACAAGGTTCGGGGCAGAGGAAAACAAATGAGGGTGGAGCTCGCTCTCTGAGATGATCAAACAAACTGTGTATGTTAGGCTGCCACATGCATTCCATTCCATCAGGTCACTATGAAAGACCTGCTCTTGAATTAGCTCTGGTCTTGACACCGCAAAACGCAGCATCAACTGCTACATTGTCTAAATGTTTCAATCCAAATATGGTAAAAGTTATAATGTTTAAAAGTGGATTTAATCAGTATTGAGACAAACATGAATTCTACTCAGCAAGTCAGTGCAACCAGGTGTTGATTATAAAACCATCCGTATCTACCTCATGCATTTATACGACATGCAAATTATATCCGACATACAGCAGCTACCATCGTGTCTGAGAGCCGGATTTTAATTTTTCGGTAACATTAGCCGGGAGAGTATCGTTATATTTATTTGCATTTTAATCATTTGAAGTCCAGTAATTAGCATCCCCTATAGATTGCTGGGCCTTGATTGAGATTGGCTGACCTGCTTGGTGAAATATCTTTGTGCACGTCTCTGTCCGGCAGATCGTCTTGGGAGATCACTGTAATTTACATCTCCTCTCTCCCTCTGGCTGCTTCGATTTCCCCGCCGTGTTGTCCAGTGCCGCTCAGCTCATTAGCTCATGTTCCAGATCAACTGGAATACGAAGCTGCCGTGTTTCACTCTCGGGGTTCGAGGTAATGGAGAAGTAAAATTAAAGGTGCGTTTTTTTGTTTTGTTTTTTGCTTATACACAGTTGGTAGGTGTTTTTGCTGGGGAATTATGTCTCCCGCTGATGAGTTGTTGTCTTGTTGTTGTTGTTGTTGTTGATATTAATATTAGTAGGGTGATTACGACACTCACGAGGAGCAGAAAACTGCAGCGTTTTACTTCACCTAGTAAATAACTCACCAAGGCAGAAATAAAAAAAAAAACATCGCCCTCACAAAGCAATAGCCTCCTCTTGTTGTGAATTTAGAAATGAGTTTTAGAGTTTGCTGCTCTACACAAAGCAACAGCACTGCAGACATACAGCTTTATTCCAGATGCTGCTGTATCACCGACATGACTCTGACTTGTATACACAGACGTCCTTGGAACAAATGTAGGAAGAATTGTGCAAGAATTTCAGTACAGTGTGGCTCATAGGGTAACAACGTTTTTAAATTGGGCCTTTCGTCCTCTTAAGCCTTTTGCAAGCATTAAATTAAACCAATGTGTATTTTTCTATTTCTCACACTATATATGGCTCGTTAAACTACAAAGTCTTAAATACTAGTGTCCCTTTCTTTAGATGTAGCAGAAGCAGACGGGGAACGGGGTTGCTTGCAACTGTCGTGCTTGAAATTCTCCTTAGTGCCAGACAAGAAAGTTAATATTCGCAAAATTGGCAAAACACTTTTATCATCATGGTGGTTGGCAAATCCAATCCAGACTTACTATGAAAAACCACAGGGCAATAATTCATCAGTGTCTCTTTGCACCAGATATTGAAAAACAGAGCTCTAGCTTTTCTAAACGACGGTTGGGGACACTGAGAGTGGGCAGGATTGGAGAATGGGGGGAGAAACGGGTGCCATTAGTTCTGCATACATAAGCAGATCTTTTGTAGTGACTATGTGTCAAACCATGCACATCAGACGACAGGAAAAGGCAGCATCTGTGCAGCATGGTCAATAATATGCATTGGTGGAATGAAAGAAATGGTAAATACCATTATTGTTGGGGTTGATTATGAAAATACTACAGACGATTTTCTCCAGTGTTCTTTATGTATTTTCAGCTTTTCAGCGCAGCTTCAAAGCTGAGGGTGATATAAAGTTTCATGATGGAATTCAACTGGCTGATTTTTATGCTGTCAAGCAAACTGTGTGTAAAAACAACTGCAGTGTAATGGCTCAATCTGTGTTAGAGAATCAGTGCAATTACTGTAGCTGTTTCCAGTTGCCTTTGAACATTGCACATATCGTACAGTGACAGTTTATGGCTGTGGGCCTGTGGGCTTGCAGAGGTTCGGTACAGTAGTGAGCCAATAAACCAGACATTCTGTCAGACTTTTGAAGTGCTGTTCCAGTGTCTTACTCTGACAGATAGTATTGAGTGTGCATTGCTTTCATGCTGCATTCGTTAGCCTGCTTTGTTTTTGGATACAAACATCCACCTTGTTTCTGGTTTCAGTCTGCAAAATGACTTCTGCTTATTTCGGCTCGGCTAAAATCTTGTTAGATTTTACGCTCGAGCAACATCACGGATGAAAAAAAATGTTTTCAGTGACTTTTCTGTGTCCTTGTCCTGCAGTTGTGTTTATAAACTATTAAGTGTCCGTTATCTCGTTCCCTGTTCCCACCGGGGGGACCAGTCAATGCTAATCCTCGCCTAAGCAGTGAATTAATGTAGAAAGTAAAAACAGCTTGCTAGTTCAACCACTTGGCATATTTTCAGACACCTAAAGGCAAATTGCACTGAAATCAATTTTTGGTAATGAGTCTTCATATCCAGATCTGCTGAGGAGGTTTAGTGAGAACAAGCACAGTTCCTTTCAGATTATCGCTACTCATGTTTAATTAACAATATATGGGACATACATACATACATATATATTTATATATATATATCTTGATAATACTAGAAGACTTATTAAGCTGCAGTCTTCAGTGTGTAGGATCCAGCTCCCTAAGTTCTCGAGGTTATCCACTGCGGGCGGTGGATGCATCAATGACTCACTTAAAGACCTATAGGATTTCCCCAGGGTTGCTTCCTCAATTGATTCAATTGGGCCTTAACCCACCCCCCACACAACCCTGGGTTGTGTGAGACCCTCCTCACACAACCCACACACCATCCTTGAGAGCTTGCGTTCACTCATTTATCACCACGTTCACTCTTTAAACACCAATACGCAGACGCAGGAGGCACTGGGCAAGTGTGCCATGATACACTGAAAATCGGAGTTGCGAGACGACCTTGAATTTGCGTATTTTAAATGCGCTGTTTTGAATCTGGGTCAGGAACTCGAGAATTCACCGCCTGCATGGTAATAAGCCCAGAATGCGTCTCCAGCAGGGCTCCAGCACATGGTGAGAACACACTCATCCATGCTGTTAGTCGTGACAAATGAGAGACAGATTTATGCCTTAAACATTAGAGCATATATTGATTTATTCCACCTCAGATTACTGCTGTGTTTTAACCCAGCCATAAAATGCAACTTATTGGCGCTCTCCAGACAAGAGAGTGTACATACTCAGACTGAATGGCCTGGCCTGTTTTAACTAGTGTTTCTTTAGTAGGACGACTTCATGTCCTATGTACAATTTATTCCACAGAAACATCAGCCAGTGTGTTAGAAAATGTTCAGAGCCAAACCAAGATCTTCATCGGAGCAGGTTGTCGCGGCGCTCTGGTTATGTTGGATCCAATTTGAGCTCCACTCTCATGTGATGTGCATGAGGTATGCTCACAACAGGCTCTGATATTCTCCCTGAAGAGGGAAATGCAATAACTAGTCAAGATCCTTCACTGCTACAATGGCAAGATAACAGTCTGGCAGACAGACTATGTAAACCTAATAGGGATTATTGCCATTCTTCCTGCATGCAGATTCATCCTCTCTCCTGCTGCAGCCGAGTTTTACATCGTCCCCTTGACTTTGCCTGAGTCTTATCGCACAGCAAAAGCAAATGCTTCGGCTTGTTTACTTGCAATTTGCAATTACCAGTCATATTCCGAGATATCAAAGAGCATTTGCTTTGTGTATCTGCTCTTTATCAGGGTTTTATGCGTCCTACAAGCAGAAATCTAAAGCAGTCTGGTCGCTTGCGGCACGCAACGTCCTATAAAACTTATAATACTTATAAAACCAGCCTTGTTCCAACACTTTGGGCTTCTATTTGGGACACAGAGGGATGTCTCACACTTGACGGTTTTATTCCACAGTAGAAATGCAGGAGTCGCTGTAAAGTTGTCAGTAATTGTAAATATTCACCTGAAAAGACTCATGTTTAAGCTGGTTGTTCATCTTTTAATTTCCTCTGAATCATGAGGCATTGGCATGAAGCAGCAAGCGCAGGGAACCAATGAGTCCATGTCAACTAATTATGACCTGATCTAATAGAATCATTAAAATATATTGGGGACAAACAAAAGCCACTGTTTTTAACACAAAATGAAGCATGATTTTGCTATAAATAGCTTATGTGTCGTTTTTTTTCCATCCGTAATAGGGAATTCCTAATTAAAGGTCAAATAATGTGAGAAGTGGATGCAGAGGCCCCCCTTTATTCACCATGTGTGGTTTGCAGTCCCTGTCAGTCGTCATTATTTCTGCACAGATGTCTCCATTTCTCTTATTAAGCCACCCAGGCTTCAGTAATGGATGACCTGGGATGGCAGTGGAATACAGAAGCGTGAAGTCTGAGTGGAGCTCGTGTGTGTGTGCAGGCCGAGGCTACGGAAAGGAGTCCAATTTGAGAAGTCGATTACGGGGTCATCGCCCTCCCTCAGCGAATGAGCTCATTCATCCACCGTGAGCCATAGTATTTATTATCACAGACCTTTTATTTCTGTGTATGCGCTCACAAATCCCTCTGGCTGTGTTTTATGCAGTAATGACACAGCAGCGTGTTTGGGGTCAGCCCATTAATGCCCCTGCCATTTCACAGAAATTTCAACTATTTTAGGGGCAGCCCGTCGTCACTGTAGATCGTCCTCAGGACAGCGTTTCCAGATGGCGCACGCCGGTTGCACGTTTGTTGTTGAGCACAGCTCACAGGGTGAACTGGGACACGAGGTTTGGAACGTGTTTTTGTTCCCCTCTGCGAGGGGACAGACTGGCAGACATAAAACAATGCCCTTTTCCTGTTTGGGAGGAAGTGAAGCATGAATGGTGGAGGGGAGGGGGGAGTGGGAGAGGTAAACGCACTGATGTTTGATGACAGTCCCTCAAAATGTGAGATACCCCCACTGTCAGACACTGACACTCTCTCTCTCTCGCTCTCTTGCTGTCTCTCTCTCCCTTACATTTCTTCCCATCGGGGGACAAACTTGAATTATTTTGGTATTTGGTCTCTTTCAGGAAGGGAAAAAATGACAAGTGGAAAGAGATACTGAAATATTTTTAAATATGTGTTTCCCTGACTTGTCAGCTAATTGTCTTTTTTTTTAGTTTGGACATGTGTCATTGTTTGATGGATTGCCACTTATTAGTCCATAAATTGCCACACACTGTTAATTATGTGTCTCAAAAGCTCACGCTTGATTAAATAGCAGCTTCCATATAAATCTTTACTACACGAGCACTGTGGACCAGTTGGAACCTTGCAAACAACCTTGCTGAGTGAGGAACTATAGACCTAACTCAGACATGCACCAGACACAGTACATGGTATTAAAAGACCACAAGAATAAAAAGTACATTATCTCTATTCGCTATATAACCAACGGTCGCCATAATTCAATGGCCGTCTGTGAATCACTGCCCGTTTCATTGAATTCATTGGAAGAGTTAGATGACGATGAGAAATGAATACTGGTGTACCGAGAGAGCAGTGGTTTGACCGTAGAATTAAACTGACAAAATTAATAAGTTGCTATTTTAAGTTTTGACGGCTCTGAATTGCCGAGCTGTTTAGCTGTGCACATTCGTACAGCAGAGTTCAGGTTCATATTATTTATATAAAATGCACAGGCTTTAAAATTCTGTCTTGCTGTGCAGAGCTGTATGAGAGTAATTGTTCCCTATATATCTGTTTACCCATAGTGTCCATAGAAAAACACATGCATGTGTGGGCCGCAGCGTGTGTCTAAATCTTCTGCAGTATCTTCTGCAGTGTCTGCAGCTGCACTCAAATTTATGGTGTCGCAGCGTGTAGCAAATCTACATTTGTGAGAGCAGCATAATCAAACACCAGCGGATTTCAGGTCTTACACTCGGGACATGGGACTAATTGAGTTGCAAGTGCAGCTAAGGATGATGATGTTTTATCTATGTGATGGAGATAAGGACATCTGCAGCCCTCATCTGACATGTGATGGTTGACATGTCGGTCGATATTTTCGAGCGGACAGTTTGAACTTTTATAAAATTGTCTGTTGGGCTTTGTGAGTCTTTTCTGAACAGTCCAATCAGCGATACCTGTGACAGGTCAAAACAAAACATCTTCTTAATCTTTCAAGCCTATGTGGGAAGAATTTAATCATGGATGAGTCACAAGTGCGTCATAACGTAAAATATATTTTCTTTAAAACACATTGCATCTCATGCTGGCCGTCATCGCAGTGGCTTTATTAGCATGGTTTAGCTGCTACACATCACATACTGCCCCAGAACACACACTGGCTGAGGAATAGAGCAGTGTTTCATATTAACTGTGGTGAGCAGTCAGCTTTATTAGCCATAGAATACCTCTATGATCAGCACTTTCCATTTTCATCTGTGAGAGGAGGATGTCCTTATTCAATGACGCATTTATTTGCAGAGGATGTGCTCTGGTAAGAAACAAAAACAAAACATCAATAAGCCGGCTGCTGTTGTGTCCACTGAGATTGTGCAGTGCAAGTGCTGGCAAAGAACATGTGTGCAGAGGCATTTCAGAGACTATAAGTGCAGGGTGTAAGCACAGAGCTGCCTTCAGTCCACCATCAACATTTTTGTGTTTCTGCATTATGCATCCAGTTGACTTGATGTGTACGAAGAAAGCAGCCAAGGTCAGAGAAGAAAAGAGGAGCCCATGTATATTCATACACACTGGTTTGAAATTCATGTCTATTTAGATGCTGCATTTGATGTGCGTACATCCGTCCACGAGCGGAGTCTCCCAGTGAATGGCTTTTCTATGGTACTGTCAGTCACTGACAAATTTCACCCGCCAGCCCTGTAAACTGTACATCTAACCGTTTATTATAGTCATTCTGATCACACTCATCAGCTGGTTGGCTGATCTCCCATTGTTCTTTTTAGTGTGTGATTGGCAACGCAACAAAAGCTTCTTTCAGAGACGTGTGACGGGAGGCAAGTGAAAAAGTGGGATGCCTTTAAACGAGGACATTTTAATGGTATCTTGCAGGTCTGACTTCACCGAGTTTTGCAATTTTTTTTTTTTACAGACATGGCAACCGTATCCTCTGTTGAGTCGCTGTTTTTCAGTAGATGTTACTTATGCATTTGCTGTCATCATGCGGTTGGCATAAGATGGCATCCTGCTGTTCTATTGGGGACTGCACCGAGTACAATGTAATTGAAGTTGGCAGTGACAGTGAGGGCTCAAGAAGCTAATTAGTAAAACATCACTTATAAAAAAAAAACGAGGTTAAGAGCTAACAGACAAGGTGATGTCAGGTCAGGTAAGATGGGGTAAAAGGAGGCAGAGTGAGGTGAGATGATGTAATTTGAATGTAAAAAACGCATTAAAATTTGAGGGTTGATTCCCCTAAGGTTTTTAATTATGTATTGATCCTGACTCACTTGCCATCAACTCAGGACGTCTCTGTGCTTCTGTCAGATTCCTGGCTACACCGCCAGGAGAGGACCCGGCTTGTGGGCTCTGCGACTGCACACTGGCTGAGTCAAGTTTATCCATATCAAAAATACAAACTCATTTTACCGCAGACACATAAGAGTCTTGCGTTGCGCGCTGGTTAACTCGAGCACCACAGGAGGAACAAATGGCTCCCGCTCGCAGCTGTGTTATAATAACAATCATGTTTACTGATATTTAAAAACGGGAAATATCCAGAGAGTCTCGACTGATACATGTTTCAGAAAATGTTGTTTTTAGGTTAAATAAAACAGTAAAGACTTCATTTGCACCCAAGGCACAAATATGGAATAATCAGCAGCCCTCGCCGCAAACAGCCTCTGGCCATGGCGATAAGTCATGATGGCCCGGATCAGCTCCAGCTCCGTCCTCTGCTTCACTTGTTCCTGTCAAAACGAGATAGGCCTGCTATCATTTGGCAGCCATCCTGTGTTGAGACGGTGACAATCCGAAGGGCCCTTTAGACGCGTCACCTGTGTGGTACATTAGGAGTGTAGCAGGCTTGTCAATCCGCCATTTTCCGGCACAAACTCCCAGGGATGGAGGACAATTAGAGAACAAAGCAGACAGGAGCTAGACCTGTGAGGAGCTTGCCAAGACAGCAGGGAGGCTCGGAGCGAATTAACTGTGCAGACACTTCTGATGTTGCTACAGTGGTTCGACAGGTGGACGGGCAGATAAGGCACTTAAAAATCGCCCATCTTTGGCGATCGCAGGGGAAGCGCGCAAAAAGATCGAGTAGGGGTTTTGTCGCCGCTGCCTCTCAGCAAGGAGTGCTCTCTATCTGCTCACTGGATCTGGATCCATCTGCTGGAGAGACGCCAAGCACAGCACTTGTTTAAATGTTTGTATAATCCAGAGACATTCCTCTGTAAACAAGCCCACGCCGAGGAGGGTTATTTGCGCGCGGAAGAAAGGGAGGTGCGAGGCACCTGTTGCAGCAGTGGATGCTGGATGTCTGTGATGTGCTTTGATTATGAGGGATAGAGTGGAGCTCAAGTTCTCCACTCCTGAGATTTCAGGGCGTTTCTTTTTTTCTTCTTGCTGTTTCCCTTCTTCCACGCTGGCTGGATGTAGTGAGCATAGCTACCATATACTATAGTATCGTCAGCGTTCTATTCTCAGTTTCCTAGTGTTTGTATCTCCTGTGTGACGAAACCCTTATACCTCTTTGAACCTTGAGTTTGCCTTTTCCTCGTCGGATACCTTTGCCTGGATTTGATATCTCTGTTACTGAACCCTGCCCGTTTTCTTCGATCCTGAGCTCGATTAGTCTGAGTTTGTGACTCTGGTCTCTGGTCTGATTTTCCTGGACATCGACCCAGTGCCTGTTTTTACCTCGCGACTCCTTGATCCCATTAAAGAGACTGTTTTGTCTGAGTCGCTGCATTTGGGTCCTTCTTTTGTGTACATATCACACGCAGAGTTACAAACGTCGCCCGTCAAAGTGACACGTCGTCATGAGAACGTCTGTTCTCAACCATAAAAATGGTGACCTTGTTGTTTGCTTCATAGCTTGTAGCTATAGCAGACATGATATATAGGACATGTGTCGGAATCTGACAAGTTTGTCTGCAGGTTAGCGGATGAGTATTTATAGCATGTAGAGCAAACTGATATATTCTGCACTGACCTGCATGCAGCCGATGTTATCAGTTCCAGTCTCTGCACACTATGGTCTGACCAGACTGAGGAGCCGTGGCAAATCGTCTGACATTATCCACATCTTCACCACAGGCTGTTCCAGCACACTTGAAATGAGGAGTGAGAGAAGTCAGGGAATCGAGTAAACAATTTTAGCTGCAGAATTTCATTGTGCGTCGAGCGAAGTGACTGGTTTGCCGAGAGATTTGTTTCCCAGGCTAATTGCTGCCCGAGGCTGCAGTCTGTTTCCTGACCACAGTAATTGGCAAATAGGAGAATGTGATTTGGTATCAGGGAGCGTCTGTCTTTATTCTGTAACTTTTCACTTTGCTGTCTGTGTTCAGCGGACTCACTTTTCAAAGACTAAGGATATTTGTTGTTGTTTCACCTGCTGTGTTCGTCATCCTTCCCCTTCTTGTTAAGTCAGCGGCTACTAAACGTTCCTCGCCAGCACAGCTATTTCTCACTGTATGGTTGTTTGCTGCATGATTTGCTTTGTTTTACATCTTTTAACCATTTTCAACGGGTGCGATATCAGACTGTGCTGAGGAAGTTGTCAGATCTCGTTCTGCTTCATTCTAAACAGGAGGGAAAATTTCAGCATCAGGCTGCACATGTTCGAACGAAAAGACAGACGTGGACGTGAACGTACAAGCGCGCACGAACACACACACACACTTGTGTGTTTGTGTTTACGCTGTTGCATAGCCTGCAGGCCTGGCAAAGGCGGCGATAGAAATGCAATACTCAAATAGCCACATCTTCCTTAAGAGAGATGTTTGAACAGAGAACATCTATCTAAATGCTAATTCCACCCGTGCTTTGTGTCAACTGTGCATTTTTTGTCTTTATCAGTCATCTCAACACATACGAAATTAATTGCATAATTAATCAAGCGAAAAACATTGCAGTTATGAATTACAAAATGAAAATATAAGCAGCAGCATGGTTTAATTAGACGGAGAATAAAGATCACTTATAGCCACAAAGGATGAAACCTAAGGACTTAGGTGATCTGCTAGTTCTCATCCCACCAATCACCCTGTCATGTCCCCTTAGGTCGGACTCTCTGGTGATCTCCTGACTTTTCATCACTTTTCATCGGGTCAGAACTCAAATTTCATGTGTACAACCACATACCAGCATCTTAAACATGCTAAATGAAACAGTAAACATTTGAACAATAGTCCCTCCAAACACACGCTGATGACAGAATTTAGATTTAAGCACTGCTGTCCAGGATCCACTCTGTCTGAATGGAATATGTGATGTTGCCAGAACTGGTAGCTGCTGAAGTGAAGCAGCTCACGCTGGATGATGAGCTCATTCTGCATGAAGAGCACAGCGTGCGGCGAGGAGACGCACAGAGACAGGTGTTCACGGCATAAATATGAAAGGAAAGCCAGACACAGTCACATCTAGTATCATTTATTGTTCTGATGTGTATATACACCACCTCTGCTTTCCCCTCTAATAGGCACCAGATTATTAGTAAGACTGAAGAATCTGGAGTGGATTAGAGTCAGCTTGAAAGTCATGTTATTTTTACAGTTATTATTACCGTGACCACTGGGTGACTTTTCTACTCTCATTTGTTAGTCAGATTGTTGCTGAGTGAGTGATTGTCCATAATGGATGGAAAGCAGGACTAATTTGGAGCTCCAGTACGGAGCCGTTCACCGAGAGCCTGTTGTTGTTTTGGCACCAGTCCTGCATGTGTTCCTCTTTTCACATGAAAACATCCCCAGCTGCCGGCTGAGACTATTAAAGAAAGTTTCATCCTGAAGAATTATAAAACTTTGTTTTTGTGTCAAGAGGGTCAAGAGGGACAAAAGGCAATTCACCACAGTAAACTCTTATTGTAGGGTGGTGTTATAGCGACATCTAGTGGCACAACTTTATAACTACCTTACCTAGGAATGTATGGTTCGACTTGTGTCTAAATTCGGTTACGACACATTCTCAGGAACGGATCCCTGTCGTAACTCGAGGACCCCCTGTACTTCCTAAATAGGCTTCCTAAATATATCCAACTTCTCATCGCAATTAAATGTATTTTTTCCAAAATATCCAATTACTCTAAATCTTTAGCTTATTTTACCTCGGAGTGAAGGCCTGATAGAAATGAAGCTAATTAGTTTCTTTTTTCCTATTCCCTCAGACACTAATAAACACTGCAAATAAAAATGTTACGCTCTGCATATTTGTGAAACTGAGAGACTGTTTCTGCCTTTACCACAAAGGTAAATAAGGATTAAAAAAAACATTTTGAAATGTCTTTTTCAAAGAGATTTAAACTCTTTAATCTCCCATGCAGTGAGTCACATTTACCCCCATCTGACAAACACCATTACGGCTAACAGGTCTGACATTCATGGCTTTTATTCAAGCATTTGTCTGAGGGCATTCATGGAATTGATGAAATCATTGAACTAAAAAAGTGGAAAGTTGCAAAAATGTAAATTACAACCTTTTATCATAACCTGCATTATTCAATAAAATTCATGGACTGGTGATGAGCATATTCTGTAGACGAACCCGGCCTCCCAGAGAGTGACCCGAAAGGTGACCTCTTATTTTTCACCATTCCGACTATTTCATTTATGATAATTAGCCCTAAAAGTTTGTCTATGTTTAGAATTTCATGTGCCCCTGACATTTGCTAACAGAGACACAGAGTCTGGGTCATGTCACCAACGCGAACCTCGTTCCCTCTGACTCAGTCATCCTGTGGTTTGAACTGACATACCTCACACTGCCAGCTTCAAACACCACAGCCCCCCTGCTACTCTGCGACTGTGACTCGCACACTGACTCAAAAAGAGACGCAAGTGGATTCAAAAGACGATCCTTCACCCTGACATCATTTCCCCCGGAAATTTTGCAGTGTCAGCCATTTACAGCTCTTGAAACTTGCAGAATTCAGAACATATCTAATACAGCTTAAATTCTGCCCAAAGGGGTTTTGATAAAGATGATTATATGGAATTGACTCGTAAATGTTTAAATAAATCCCAGGTATCGTTCCTCTCATGGAGGGATCCTATAGACTGTCTAGAGGAAAATGTGCTCTGACACAGGGATAATTGAATTGGCCACCTCCACCGCCCACTGCCACCCACCTTTGCTTCACACCTCCTCTGCACCGGTGCAACGAATAGTGATTTCTTCGAGCTTCACAGAGAAAATAGTAAGATGGGAGTGCATTGATCATTCATCTTCAGAGTCGAGCTTCACAGATCATCGGGTTTCCCTGACAGCCAACAGTTTTGCACTTGAAGAGATGCTCCTCACATCCAGGCACTGGCTATCTGTCTCTGAGAGCAGGGACAGCTAACAGCTTTACCTTATCCTTGTCCAGAATATAAATCAGTCTTCACATACCCGTCCTCTTGTGGAGAAACAAACCAATAAAACAAAACAGAGACGTATCAGCAACCAGGCGACTGTTTCTTGTATCCTTACAGCCTCATCATTCGGGCCACAACAAGCACAATGAAATATTATGATTGGAAATAAGGTTTGAAGACAATATTGAGCGCTATACGTCAGCATTGCTTTGTGCAAGGTCTGTGCGTTTGTGGTTATCCTGCAGCGGAATAATACGTGGAAGGGGCAGAGACACAGTCATTTATTATTAATACCCACGCGGGCAAACAGCAAGTGAGTACACTGTTGGTGAAAGTGAGATGGGCAAGAGAAGTTGTGGTGAAATAAAAATATAAAAATAAATAAATAAATAAATACATTTTTCCACCTTCCCACCTTGTTTTAAGCTGGGGCTTTTCAGACCTGGCCTCTTTTTGCAGGAGAAGTCAAAGGTCATTAACAATGACCGGGTAAAATCAAGATCAATCTTGGATAACAAGAAAGAAATTCGTCTATTTCACTTTTTTTTTTGTTTCCATAAGAATCCGTGTCTCATAAGTGGAAATCTGTATCAGATTAAATGAAGGAGCATAGGATCCGCAGCCGTCACTCACGCAGGCCCACAGTTATATAGCCTGCAGGCTTAGCGGGCCTGTTGTTTACAAGATGTGGCCATTTGCTGACACATCTAAGAATATGTAATTGCGTCTGCGGTCATGTTTACTACGTCCAACTCATCTTTTTCCTCCCTATTGCTGTGGCAGTTAGGAGATTAAAGCTCCCTAATAGCTTTTGTTCGCAGATGAAAGCGGGAAGAACTCCTAATGCAAAAGAAATGATAACATCCTTACTTCCTATTCCCATCCCTTTATAGCACTTTCTTGAATTAACGATGTTAACGATGGATTCTAGTTGCAATCTTTCAAAAGTGAACAGAGCTCTTGGCTTGTCTCCCTTTGGGCTGAATATGGAAGCCGTATGCAGTGATGTGTTAAAGAGAGTTCCTCTACAAGACAGCTAACACTGGGTCAGTGTGCATGAGTGTATTTGCTTGATTATGTGCACGATTGTGCATCTGTGTGTATGTGTACACATACATGTGGGCATGTGTATTTGTCAGAACGATCCTCAATAGCCAGTCATGCAGAACTGGGACAGCGTAGTACTCTTTTCTCACAGCCCATTTCCAGCAGCCGCTCAGCAATTTCAACGCCACATGTTCTTCCTTAGTGTGTTCGGAGATAATTCCGATCCAATTATCAACACTGTACGGCTGTAATTAGGATGCCACAGAGAGCAATGGAGTCGACATGTTGACACAGATTTTTATGTACTTTCACGACAGTTTTTTTTTTTTTTTAATGCCTGCTAGACAGTAATGGCTCTGGCAGTAGACACAGGAGTGCTTAAGTGTTTTTAATTTTAGTCAGATCTACCAGTTGAACAGCGGGAGTGCTGGCTTGTCAAGCTTTTGCCAGCTCTAATTTTCATTTCCATCCTCGGTGGTGAACGCTAGCATTCTGTTTTCATTGCCGTTCCCCACAGGGATTTGATTTGGTACTGATTATGGTGGATCTCATTAAAACCAAAGACCACCACCAGCGTAATGATGAGGAGAAGTCACACAAACACCAGGCACCTCAACATGAATCCAGCATTTTAAAACCATCTCTTCCCTTTTCCTTCACAATGTGTCTTCCACTGCTGCTACAGCCCGTGTCATCTTAAGCCTCAGTTCAGCCTGCGAACTCACATATCGGCTCTTTCACACTCAATTCTTCTTCTAAGAATCAGGATCTTAACACATCTCAGCCCGGCACAATAAAGAAATAGTCGGAATGCTGGTTGTGCACCAGCAAAACTGCCCAAAGATGCCAATTTAGATGTCATTTTGTGTTGTTTTGAAGTCCAGGCTGTCTAATGGCAGTGGAGAGAGTGGAGATGTAGCAGTGAGTGGTTATTATAGCAGATGATCCTTCATCTGGCCACACTCTCTGCTGGTTGTCGGGCGTGCAGGCAGACAGGCGCAGTTTCACAATCCCAACCAGCCGTTATCCAGCAGAATCCTAATGTGCATGTCACTGCAGCACAGAGCCAGAAGTGATTCAGGAGCTGGCTCCTCCAGCATCACTTTGTGTCAGTCAGTCAGTCCCCCCTTAATCGTGTAAGGTGGACTGCATGTTTTATTCATAATATACCATAAAGATTTCTTCCCATAAAAAGACCAAAAATATTATAGATTTGACCTTTTTTTTGCATTTTCCTTTACAATCCCCTATTCCTGCTGTAGTGACGTCAGAAAGCTCAAATAGGACGACTCATTCAGGAGGAAAATCGAAATTATGGCAAATTGAGTGTTATAATCCCTGATACAAGAACTTGCAACTACATTACGATTGATGGTTACATTAGATGACATGATCGTTGGCCGGACTCCAATTTTGGGCGACAGTTTACAGACAGAGATGGAAAAGCAGGAATATTTGGATGTATTTAAACAGATCTTATTTTACAGTGGAGAAATCAGTCATACCAGAAGAATCAGCAATAGATCGACTCACCTTCCCGCTGGGGGAAGATCAGGGGGTGAAGGAGAGCCCATTCAGTTGATCCCAGGTGGTGTCTCCAAACTGTCTTTATTTTTATCCGAGCCTTCATCTGCCCTCGCTGAATCATAATTGCTCCTCCTCTTCTCCAAGTGGCCCGTGTGTGAGCGCTGAACACCAACACCCTGCCCGAGGCAAGATCTTAAATTGTATCTGAAAAAAACCCATAGGGGCTGTATTGCTCAGCTGGTGAGGATATATGTATGTTTCTACACACACACACACGCATATATATATATATGCGTGTGTGTGTGTGTAGCTGAGTTCACTTAAGGATATAGAGATACGTTAAATCGCTGTTTCTGTCTCTGTGTGCCCTTCTTCATTCACTCCCTCTCTCTCTCGCCATCCATTGGGAGCGCGACTCTGCAGACTTTCAATCAGCCAGGGCACAGTTGTCGTCATTAATTACGCTACTTTAAGATGACGCAGTAGGATTTTAAAAGGGGAAATTGTGCCAGGGTCCTCGGTGAGGAGCTTTTCTCCTGTTGCTCGACTGAGCATCCCTCATGCTGCACTATGAGCTGTATAAGTGTGTCTAAGCCGGATGGTTACAGCTGGGTGGTTCCTAATGTCAATCCATAAACCATCACTTAAGACCCAGGAGCTTCTTTTGCTCGGTCCATTTCATAAAGTGGCCTATTCTGAGGTCGTGTTTCAGCTTAGGCTCTGTGTAGTGTCTGTGAGCCCACTAGTTATTACTGTGCATCAGGGTGATATTTATTACAGCACGTGGAGTTCAGGTTACAGATGGTGTGGGATTCTCCTGTTTGAGCACAGCAGCCTTACAATTTGTCATTTATTTAATGGCAGCCTCAAGGTGAGCTGCACACTCAGCAGCTTTCTTCAGATCTGACCTGAATCTGGGGCAACATTTGTTTGCTTTTTTTTTTTCCTCGCCCTCTCTTATTCATGACTCCCCGCTGTGCAGAGGCGCTTTTCGCCTCCCTAGACTCCTCATATTTATTTATTTTTGAAGAAGGGGGAAAAATGATTTCCACAGATCGAGCTGCTGTTCTCTTCTTTGCTTCCTTATGGGTTTTAATTAAAATGAAAGCATGGATCAACAACAGCACTCTAATGATGAAGAAGACAGAATGGGGAAGTAAACAGTCTAGACAGCTCTCATCAGACGAATAACGACTCCAATAAAACAACTTGCATGACTCCAACAATATGAGCTTACCTCTCTTTCTATCTCTCTCTCACTCGCTCTCTCTCGTTCTCTCAGGAGAACATTTTATGTGATCCCTGATCCCTAATTTTCCATTTTTCATTAATATCCCCTGAAAACACATGTGTAGCGTGAGTTAATTATGTTTGGAGAAGCATGGGATGTCTCATGCTGACATGCATCAAAAAAATATTGAAAGAATTAAAAAGTATTGGGAACATGCAGGATAAAAAAAATATTTGAGACATTTCTTTGTTTACAGGTTTATATGCAGGTTATATTCGATGGATTATGCTGCAGTAGGGAGTAAAACCAGCTGCCTGTGCGCCTCGCTTGTTCATATTATATCAGTATGTCCCTGTGTATATTTCTCAGTTTGCACATGCACACGTGCTGTGTGAGCGTGATGCGTAAAACACCTGGAGACCATGTGAGGAACTGTAATGAAGTAGCCCGGGATAAAGTAGCCATAGATGTGCAGTGTCATGGAAGAAGATAGGCAGCAAGAGAGGATTAGATAGTTGAGGAAGAGCGAGGCTTTAATGTCAGCTGGCAAATATAGCTCAGGTTTGTAGCACTCGCAACCACATGGGAGGGATATGGCCGTGTCAGGCCTCTGTGTGTGCCAGGCCTGATGGATGAGGTGGAGCAACTCGTCAATCATGACGGCTCTGGCTTCCCCTAATAGATCGGGCCTCACACTGGGTGGACCCTGCCCTCCACCGCCGCTGCCAGCGAGCCAGTTAACCTGCTGCACAAAGCCTAACCTTCAGCAAACTAAAAACACCTACCTCTGACATCGATATTTAAATCACCTCCGGGTCAGTATTTTGTTTGTCTAATACATTTCCTTTATTGTATGTGTTTTTTCGAAAGCTGATTTTGGACCAGCTCTAGCTGCATCATCATCATCATCATCATCATCATCATTATTATTATTATTATTATTATTATTATTATTATTATTATTATTATTATTATTACATCATCATCATCATCATCATCATCATCATCATCATCATCATCATCATCATCATCATCATCATCATCATTATTATTATTATTATTATTATTATTATTATTATTATTATTATTATCCACAGAGGACAGGTCCATGTGGCTGTGGCATTTGACACAAAGCAAAGGCCAGAGCAATTAACCCATTCCCAAAGGGTAATGAGAGTCTGTTCCTTAATGCAGATCAGCTGTCATTAAGTTAGTGTCTGCCCAGCAAATGACACAGGACTCCACATCACACATAGATGCTAATTCTGCTTTCGAGGCAACTATCACGTCTCGCTCAGTGCCCAACTCTGCAGATTTAATCCACCCCATTTTTAACCCTTGATTAAATCCCCTCCTCATTACGCCTATTTGTATTTCTTTACTCATACTCGCATATGTTGTTTGCTTTGTTTTTTTCCAAGGCTTGGTTTTGTGTACAGTTTCTTAAATGGCCATTTATCAACTGGCAACAATAAGCAACATGGGACCCAGAGGACCTCTGTAACTTACAGCCCGAGGCCGTATGCTTTCCCTGGAGTGTGCTCTTCATACCTGGCCACTGCGCTGTAGTACACACAAAATGATCTTTTTCCTGAGCCAGTGTTAGTGTCGTGTGTGTAAGTGGTCACATCCTGCATGGTTTGGCCCAGCCTGCTTCATTAAGCTTCATCATCCTCTGCACACACACCACAATGCCACAGTTCGTCTCAGGTTCCACAGTAATTGCCCATGCTAAGTACTTCTGCCTGTGTAATCTGCAGCCGTGGCCCTCAGCATTACACAAATCCAATTTTGAAGCTTTTTTCTTGAACTAAAGATTTGACTTTTTTTTTCCTCCCCGGGGCCCATTTTCACAGATGTTTAATTCAGAATGTGCGCTTACAAAATAGTTTCACACACATACAGTATATATGATTTTCTTCAGAGAGGGAAAAGGGTTGCAGAGGAAAAAATAGAAAATATAAGATTACATAAAAGCAACAGCATTCAAAAGAGTCATTCATCTTTATTCTCCCTACTCTGTGTTGCTGCCTTTGCCCAAACTGGCTTCAGGGCTGACATCCCTTTGCAAAGCAAGTTCACTGATTGTGCCCCAGGAAATCCTTGTTTTAATGGATCTGGGGAGTGCATGTGTCAGTGGGTTAAATTTTGCAAGCAATGAGAAATCGTCAGAGCATTTTTTTTTCATTCAGCAGTGCAGTGGGAATAATATGGTCTACATGTAGATCTGCTTTTATTATTCCTTTTACATGTGTCGCTCCATGCTGCATCAGATTCCTACTTACTAATTTATTATCAATTTAAAAAAAACACACACACAATAAATATGCTATTTCCAGAGACTTGGCCAATCATATCACTTGGGTTTTTAAAGACCTTTCTAAAATCAGCACTTTAGAGATCACCTTGCTGAGTGCAGCCAAATGATTTTCTGCCACAAGAAAATGTTGCTTTTGTTTTGCATTTTCCTGTTTTGTGTTGTTGTTTCTGTTTTGGTTTTTGGGACGAATAAACACCCAAACCCTCCCATATTGATCTCATCTAATAAAAATACTGCCTGACACGGCGCCGCTGAGGAACAACCAGGGATGGGGACGCGAGACGAATCATTAAATGCTTGTTTCACAATTTTCTGTAAACACACCATAGACCACCGTCTTCTGTATACTCATGTTATTTAATCGTCAACATGTCTTTGCCCCTCTGTCTGTCTGTTGCTCTGTCAGTCAGCAGGGCGCCATTTTCCAGCGCCGACTTCACGCTGCTTCATCATAATAGCAGCTCACTTGAGAGGTGGCACACAGGGGACAAAGCGTAACCTATTAAGGAGAATCATAATTGGGCAGCTCTGCAAAATGAAGTACTTATAGCAATTTTTGAGGAGCGAAGGAAAAGCAAGGTTAGACTGCTGGAGGAAAGAGAAAAACTCTCCACTTCACGGGGCATCATTTCTTCATAATTAAGCAAAGAGGTCGACTCAGTCGTCTCGGCTCGTGTTGTGCAGTGTCTTTCATGTCAAGAAAAAAATATATAGGCTTGTCAGATTCTGCCAGTGGATATCAGCTTGTTTGGCCTGTAGACATGTGGTGTGGGTCTGGTGCTTTGCCTGAAAATGATCACTCTTGCAATAACACCTCACTGCAGCCCAGCCACTCTCCTTATTTGTTATAATGTCTGCATTATGTTAAACTACACGTCTGAAGATTCTCATCATTTTTATAGTTCGAGATTTACAGGAAACAGGGGGGGCATAACAACTCGTAACTCCCGCCTTTTACAAATAAAGGATCAGCGAGAATGTATCGCAAGCAGAATCAGAGGAGCTCTTCTCCTCGTCTGCCTCCTGCGAAGTCGAACTCAGCATCCATTTGAATGCAGCGTGAGCCCACGCCACCAGCTACGCGTGATGAGAGGCTTCCTTTCTTCTCATCCGCGGAGCATGTGCACTGGGAGGGAGTCTACATGCAGACCATCCTGATTCACATCTCAACTGAGGAACTAAAAAAGACTACGTGTCTGATCACATTTGGCCCACATAGACTCTCCCCAGATCAAAAACAATTATCCCTGTAAGGTCAACTCTTTTATTGTGTCCATTGACAACAGCCGTCATTAAGAAATCCTTTCAGTGAGTCCCTCGTAAAGCCCAAGACAGATTGAATCTTTTGGCTGGCGGCCGTGAAGGCCTTCCGTTTCCCTAATCTCTCCTATTTGTGCTCAGGTATCAGGGATTACACTGACAGTCTGTTTACTAAGATAACTAGGAGCAGCGTGGATGACAGATGTAGCTTAAGTTAATTAATTATCCCTGACATTTAGAGAGATACACCTCTGCGGTTCCCCTGCCGGTCCTTGTAGACAGAATATACAACACGTGCACAGTGTTTGCGTGTGGCTGTTGTGGTCTATACATTGTCTGGCATTACTGGGTAATGGATTTAAATTGCAGCACATAAAAATCTCACTGCTTGTCTAACGTCTTCATCGGTTGTGCACTAATATTTCCCTTTTTGCCATCCTCCATTTTCATTTATGAGTCACGCATGAGTGGATTTTCCTTTTCGGCAATTACATTAACAGCGAGGAGCGTGTGTCCAGAGTCTGAAGCTCAGGCCTAATGAACATCTTCTCCAGTTTTAGAACAATGGAAGCACATCAGTCAGAGAGAGGCCCCTTATCATACAAATTGTCAAGATGGAATGAGATGAGGAACAAAACTATAACCAGGCACTTGTTTGTGTCAGTGCTGAAAATGTTAGTTTCTGTTGCCGATGACACATCTCCACTCATCTTGCCTCATTTGTGTGAAGAAGTGATCTATTCTTTTTCATACTAGGACTAAAAGGTAAAGAAAAATATGCAGTTAAATTGTCATCATATTTTTCTTACTTCTTGTTGCTTTCTTCTCGCTCTTCATCCATCACTTAATGTTGCACTTTAACACGTCATTGTGTGTGTGTGTATATGCTGTTTGGGTTTTTCTCTTACTATTTGCCTTGTGATATTGAAAAGATGGTCTGGCTTCTAGATGGAGTCACTCCATCTCCCTGACCCGCGGGGAAAACATTGTTGTGGTTTGTGTCATGGAAAAGCGTCTGGCTCCATTACACCATTGGCCGATTTTAGATTAAAGATCTTGCACTAAATCACAACAGGTCTTGTGACAGAGCCCCAGCATGGTCCCTCGTCCAAGTTAGCTTGCCAATGCTATCTATATATAACCACCTCAATTAGTTCAGAGGCTGGTTGGACTTCAGCTGACCTTACTGCATTATATGGGGCAGAGGGGCTCTGGGTTTACTGACCCAGCATGTAGACTCAGTGCTCTTTGTGATGAGTGGTATACTGTGTAAACAATGGAACATGATCAAATACATTGGCATTGGGAAACTGACTAGTGGATCTTTAAGTCCTTACTTCTTGGAATTCGAGGTGATGAACGATAATTAGGATTTTGATGATCTGTATCTTCTGTATCTGTATCAAAATAAATTGATACTGAAAGGACAGACTTTGAAAATCCAAGATGGCTACCTTGCTTCGCATTATCAAACCATTTTTTGGGAGGGTATGTTCTTGCTACATGGCTGCTGAGATTAATTTAATGTTTAGGAAACTGACAATCAGCCCTTTAACTTAAAGTCAGACTGCCCTGTTGTGCAAAGGTCAAGATTTCCCCACACTACCCTGTGTGAGCTCCAGTATCTTTTAGCAAGTCTGTAAACTCTTGTTTTTCTTGTTATAACAACATAATTCAGCATCTTTTAGAGCTCAGTGCAGTGTTTGGTTTGGAACAGAAAAATAACATAATTGTCTGACTCCTCCAAACTGGCAGGATGCACTCCAAGCGTATGTTTGTGGCTGGTGTTCTGAAGGGACTGGCAACTCATGATGAATCCGTCAGCTGTCAACTCCTTCATAAAACCTTCAGCCTGCAGCTTCTTCTCCTCCCCAGTTTACTTTTCATTTCAATGACCGTGTGTCACGGCGAAAGAAGGACAGTGAATAATACTGACGCTTTCTTTGCTTACACGTGTCGTTTTCCTGCCGGGGACGTGACCCGGCTTAGCCCCGTGACACTGACCTGGACCACAGGCATGCCTGACAGGCTTCTAAATCAACCCTGAGGCCACCATATTCCCACGGGGACACTGTTAACAAATACAACTAGAGAGGCATGAAACACGCTCTGATCACCACATCCACCTCTTTATTCTAGGAAGCAGCAAAGACCAAATGGGATCTTTACACATTCACACATGCACACACATACAGGAAGTAAAGGATAAACTGAAATTGAATCTGACGAGTTCCTGAACTTATACAACATGTGATGTCAGCATTAAATGTGACCTGCCCTGTGATTCTCCAACAGGAGCCATCACCCTGTGCATATTAACTCTCCCGGCTTGTGTTGCAGAGAGGGGTTGAGTGCAGGAGAAAACGTTAGGCTTTACATATGGAGCTTTTCAGTCTCCGCAGCACGGTGGACTATCGAGAGTCATTTGTGCAGTAATTACATTCATAAAACAAAGAAAAGACTCACACATGCAACTTCCATATTTATGCTTATTTTCATAAGTGTTGAATTATGGCTCTCTGTTGTACAGGCAACGAATGGGAAAGCGCTAAGGGCACAGTAGAGAATGGCTTTGTATCTGACCATGTAACACTGTTATTGTATTTTTAGGGAAGCAGTCAATTTTGTCCGGCTGTTTGCCAGCAGTGGTTTACCCACATTATAGATGCTCGAATTTCCCCTCGAATACATCTTCAGAACATTTTAAAGCCAAGTAAACAAAATGATCTTTTTTCCATCTATTCGCGTGGCATCATGTCTTGAAAAAAGAAAAACTAGTAAATAAAAGTCAATTTCTCCTGCCTCGCAGTTTGTTTTGGAAATGCCAAGAAAAAAAAAGACGCACATATTTGAACGGTTTGATGTTGAAAAAGGGATGTTGACAAAAAGTTACGCTCTGTCACAGTGTGACTCACACTTTGGCTGAAGACCAAGCAAACAGCCCATGTGGTGTTGTGGTGATTACAGACAGACATTACACACATTATTCTGCTGAAACTAATCCCCTTGATAGCTTTGTCTTTGAACTTGTGTCTGATGACAGACTGGCCTCCGCTGCAGATGCAAGAATTCTTAAAGTGATGACTAGGGGTCACTTGTGTCAACTGGAGGTACACATACCATGCAATCTGCACATAGACAGAAATAGTACACATAGCACATTTGCTATTTCTCTTACTTTGGTTTTATTGCATGTGTTCTGCAGTGAAGGAGTCCTTAATTCTTCAAGAGGTAAAATCATACCTGCGGCCACAATTTTAGTTTGTCAGGCCTCATAAAAAATTATAGCAGTTCAGTACAGCGGTTCAAGAAGTCAATGATAAAACCAGAGCTCAATTTTTATTTATTTTTTTTATCCACTAAAAGCAGAACAAACCATAGATACTGAATTTCAGCCAAGAAGCAATTATTTGATTGAAATATAGAACAGACACATCACCGTGAACAAAAACATTGACGATTCAGTGACATGTTAGAAAAAAATGGGACTAGAAAAGAAGATAATATAAGCTGTCAGTAAAATGAATGACTGTAATACTTTTCATGCACATGTTAAATGTCCCTACAGGGCAGTTTAGAGCCATCCATAGATAAGCGTTATAAAATGTGCACATTAGTGGGGTGTGGGGAGGCAGCTGAACGTGTGACAGTTTGTGGCATTAGTGCATTGGCACATACTTGGGGGGAGGCTGGTATATAGCATTTGAGGTCAAGGCAAGTTCACGGAGGGTCGAGTATTTGTTTTCTGACAGACATTAATGTAGATCTTATGAGTATTGATTTATTCCACTCCCGTTCTCTGAGCTGACATTGATCCATATGTTCCTCTGACAGTTTGTCTGACGTGCTAGTTATCCTGTTCATTCCAAACAAGAGTACGCTGCTCTTTCTACAGAAACATTACGTCATTCAGCCGTGACTTACCGATGCATCCAACCCCCTGTACACTCCGAGCAGGATGTAGGTTGATGAGCGGCCAGTGGAGGTCACTGATGGAGTCATGTTACTATGCAACGTTATTCTCCTTCTTGCCCTGGTTTCTCTCTCTCTCCTCCCTGAAGTGGGTTACAGTGAATACAACTATGATTATATCACACCATTAATACAGGGACTGATGCCCTGCTATTATTTGGTGATATCTCTCTTTGTGCAGTCCGGTGCATTGAAATGAGAGGCTGATAGGGATGTAGAGGCTGGCTGAATAGAAAGGAGTAGTTACACAGTCCATTTCCCCTCTGTGCTAATTAGCATGTCAACTGTAAAGAAGCCCATTTAGGACAAGATAGGAGAGGGACATGGGCCGAGCCAATCAGGGATTCTTTTCTTTTCCATCAGACTGCCACTAATGCGTGACCTTTAAACCAGTCAAAAGGAGAGATTGCATTTATCAACAGCGTTGGTTTGGCGGCAGGGGGTTGTCATATTGCAGTCTCACTCAGACCTCAGTCAGTTTGCAGCGTGCATGTGCATTGAGTGGAACCTGTTGGACATATTACTACTCTCAACCACTCGACTGAAGGTCATTTCTTAAGGGAGGCGGCCCGGAAAGAGTTTTAATACCCTCAAAGAGCCAGAGATGCACAATAATACCTCCCGATTCTCACCTCGTCTTCCCAGCTGTTTTTTTTTTAATGACTGAAAAGAAGCAATTGGATTCTGAAGGAGTAATTATAAGGCGAGGTGGCTTCTGCAGCAACCAAAGGGAACAATGATCACAATATTAAAAGTCGGGCCTGTCGATTTTTGTTTGGTGGAAATAACATTATTGTTGTTAAAGCTGAAGAGGTTTCAGAATCTCATTTCTTTAGTCAGTTTATACTACAAGCCTCTATCCTGTGTCGAAAGCCTTTTTGTGTCTTCGTACGGCTCTGTCTTGTCTAATTTAACAATAGGTTTTATTATAATGATGGATGAGTTTCTCGGCCTTTAGACAAGACTGGAATGCTGTGACTGTCATGCCAGAGATGAAACAGAATTACTTCCCTCCTGTTCGCCGGCGGATGAGGAGCAGATGGAGACAGAGTGTCATCCTGTAGAAACACCACGAGTCTAAGAATACAGATTGGCTCCCTTCAAAGCAAGGTTTGGCTTTCGCACTGTTTTCTCTCACACGGGTCTGTTGTTCTGAAAGCCGAGTCAGCTGTGGTGCAGAACAAGTTGAATTTTGCAGAATTTGTGCCGCTACTAGCTTGTAAGTAAAAATAAGAGATGCAATCCAATATCCACAAAGCTTTTCCCTCTGTAATACCGAACGAATTACATGAGGTTCTGCACCATGCTTGGGGAAAAAATGGGAATCAAAAGAATGCGTCCCTACATTATGAAAAGCAACAACAGGGAGACAAATTGGCTCTAACAGGACAGGCAAGGCGGCTAATGAAAAAATGGCTTAGCTGTGCTTTGAGAGGCTTTTATCACTTCACTGCAAACGTATAAGAAGTGCAACCTCCCTCTCTACAGTATCTCCCATTAACTCTGTCTTTTTACAATCATTATTATAATCAGTTGTTAAGAGTGTGAAAAATGGGACTTTAGAAGTGCATGGAAATGTTGTCGTACCCTGTGACAGGACTTGCAGAGTGACTATTGATTATGAGTGTTTCAATCCGAATATCCTCTTTTTCTTGTTCAGGCTCCACCAGGTGCTGAAGTTTGCACTTAAGCTGATGTGCATATTTTGCGCCCACGTCTTACTTCCTGATGCTCAGCGACCGGCATTGCATAACTAGACTGTTTCGATTTGGAGCACGGCAGCTCATTTGCTTATATGTTTACAATTTTGCTCCCGTTCATCTATCAAATTTGTTCCACTCCTCTGCAAAGAGCCTCAGAGCACAAAGAATAGAGATGTTTTTGTTTTCGCAGCAGCAGCAGGCTTCACTTCACCCCCTCGTTTTTGTTTTGGGTTCCAGCCACCACACCCTATGGAGGACGAATCCCCTTTCAGTTCATTAGGTGTATGGGTGAGCCTTCATCACATCACAGTGTGGTAAACTGCTATGAGCCCTGTGCTTGGAGCAGTGTCTCTAATGGATTTTCCAGCAGCACTCACAGGTCAGACTTTAGCGAACTGTACAGGACTCAGAGCATCCCTGCAGCAAGGCCACACACCCACTCTGTGCATCCGCCCAAGTGAAATGAATCACCTGCATGCACGCACACACAAACACACAGGCGCACTAACACTTACATGTACGCTTAAGTATCGCTGAAATGAGCAGTGCTTATTTCCAGGGAGAAATCCCAAGGCCGCTTTTCTGACTGTTACACACTTGCAACACATTGGTAACGACATGTTTTGTTCTTGTGGCAGGCTCAAACAAAGCCAGCCAAGGTCACTTCAAATTATCCCGCCAAGGCCCTGGGCCCATTAGGAAAAACAATTCCGCTGCTGTTGTTGATGTTATTGTTGATGGAGGCTTTTGTAATGTTTGTGTTTTTTTTCTTAAAGTGGAGGGAGTGGGTGTATAAAGCATATGGACAGCTCTGCAGGGTATCTCTGCAGCAGATGCTCCCATACACAACCATTTAGCTGTTGGCGTCCACAGTGATGTGGCGTCTCGGGTTCATTTTGATACAACAAGGCAACAAAAGGATCAGAAAAAAAAGTGCTGATTGCAGCAGTCTGGCTTTTACTTTTACTTACAGCTCACTACTGCAGCCACATTGTGAATTAGGGATTTCCCACTTCCTTGAGCCCTTTAGCCGTCTCCTCTTGGTGCTATGTGGGAAGCAGGTCCCGCGTCCACCCTGTCAAATTCACAGGTCTCTGACCATCCGCTCCCTCTGCTGAGCCAGCAGAGTCATTAAGCCCTGCAGCTAGTGAAACTCAACGTGAGATGGCCCAACTGTCTGCCCGCCTCTGAGGATTTTCAGCATGGCTGCACCGACAGACCACAGTGAGATATTTATACCAGCCAAATGTTTGTTTGACTCCAAAGGTAATACAGGGAAAAAAAAACACACAGCCTTCACACAAATACACATTTATTGTTTTTAACAAGTCCATTTTTTATTGTACACAAATGTCTCATAAGAAACCTTCATAGGCGCCATTGATGTCAACAGCAAGCAGCATAATTCACATTTAATTAGCAGCGCATGTGAGAAATGCCCCCCTTTGTTATCAGTCTTGTTGATCTCAGTGTCCTCATCCCTCGAAAGGACCGGAGCACACAGGCTTTCTGCACATCGGCCGTGATCTGACTAGGAAGAGGACGAGACATAATAGTGATACGGCAGCTGCCGTCCCTGCAGCTGCAGCACATCCATAACAGTAAAGGAGCTTTTCTCTCTCCTGTCACTGTGTTAGTTGGTATCTGGACCGGGGCTTTGGTCTGTGGCTCTGAGCTTTGGACTCGTCACTTGGCTGCCAGGCCCCATCTTGCATCTCTGACTCCATCCACACTCAGCCCAGCACAGCTGCCTTCCTTTCAGCTCCAATCATGGACTAACTTTTCTCTTCCTTGTACTCTCGTACCTGCTCGCAATATACAATTGAAGTGCCTTTGGGTTCTCGGACTGATTGAAGAGGCTTGTTGGGATGGTAGAGATCTAATGACGCATTAGTCAGGGATGTCTTTTCCCCCACCATCGTCCTGACTGTCATTCTTTTTGTGTCTCGTCCTCTGAGGGAAGAGGCTGTTGTCAAGCGTGAAAGAGTGTGGGTGTGTCAGTGCAGACAGCCAGCATGTCTTTTATCCATCTTGGTGCAATTGATTTGAAGTCACTTTGTGGTGAGGAAGAGAGAGACAGGGAGGGAGACATGGCAGACATCGAAAGGTGCATCACTGAAGACCCCTAAATGGGGGAAATCCAGAGACCTGTTCAGTAATTGGATTAACATCTGTCTTGTCTGATTCGATAACAAGTGACCACTGAAGATGGATTCTAATGCTGTGTGTGAACGGACGTTTCTAAAGGGGTCCACCTGTGCTCAGCTCACCTGAGACAGAAGATAATACCAGCTGTGTGCTGAGCTGAGGCATTTAACCTCGACTAACTCACAGCTGCCCCAGTCTGGACATGACTTTGTAAATGTATCGGAATAAAAATGAAGACAAAAGTCTCTTTTTTGTCTTTTGTTTAGTGCATCCATAGAGACTCTACAACTCAGTTGTCTACAAATATAAATGCGTTCATAAAAGGTTCGCACCGTGTTGTTATTCTGTCTGACAGTGTGATATTTCAAGGTAATCTTTTGAATTGTGTGAGTCCGCCAGGATTCCCGTGGGTGAATGAAACTTTAACTAGGCAGATATAGCTTTTTAATCTTACACTCCACATCTGTCTCGGCCCTTTGAATTCATGCAGTGTATATTTTGAGCCTGAAAGCCCCATTTCCCTCAGCCACCAATGCCGACCCTGTGAATAATTCACGTGCTGTACAACTCACGTTGGCTGTAAGATATCCACTGGGGAATGACTAGGATGGTACGAGGAAGCCTTGGGAGATGGGGGCGGGCTTCTTTTTTTTTTTTTTTTACTGGAAAGCTGTGCATTTCCCAGTGCTTAGCTTGGCAACCATCACTGGGACAAAAATTGGACCAGGCGATGTATTGAAACACAGGGGCCTAATAATCGAAGGGTTGGGTATTTGTTTTTCACAATAAGCACCTATGTGTCAGTGTGAACAATAATGAAAACTCAGCAGGGCCTTTGTTTGTTTGTTTGTTTGTGCGTGCGTGGTTAACACAGGATAAATACAGTAAAAAGACTCATTTTCCTTCACCAACAAGCCCACACACTCTCTCCAGAGTCTGTGTATAAAAAGACTAATTTTTTGTTCTTTCACATCTTGCCTCAAAGGAGACCGTCTCCACTGGCTGGGTAGAAATCCATGTCTTTATTTGAGGGTTTTTTCACTCCAACTTGATGTTTACAGCTGCTTTATTGCGCTTTCAGTTCTGTGATTCTGTTTGCCTCTTGCGCTTTGGCAGGCCATTTGGTATTTATATGGTGACATGAATCACAGGCTTGAGGGATCACATGGCGAGAAATGAAAAATTGTCTTTTATCTGTGGTGAATATCTCTCTGTCTTCATTTCAGTGCAAAATCAATGCTGGCAAAGGCTCTGGGTTTTGTGTGCTGCAAAACAAAAAATTCGTTACTTTTTTATTTTTCTTTCTTTCCAGTAAGAAGAAAGATAGAGTTGCAGTGAAAGGGCAGAGGGAGGAGATCATATGATGGTAAAGCAGCGAGACCCTCATGTGGCATTTCTTTAGGTTCTTTGGTTCATATCTGTTTGGTAGAGCAGCTTTTTAATTATTTTATCTCTTAAACAAAAGGTGAAAACAAAGTTTCCAAAACAAAGATCATTTATTATTTCTAAAAGATGGCATCTTTGTCCAATACCCATTTTCCTTCCTGGGCAGGATGAAGTTGGGTCTTCTGTTTGGTAGGTGGGGGGGTTGGGTGGTTGGCCTCTGTGCCGCTGAGCCAGTTACTGCAACGAATGATAATTCTCTGAGTCTGCCACTCGTTCAGGGGTCATCCTCCATTTTCTTCCTCTCCCCTTCCAATATCAGTTTCTCTCTTTATCTCACACACATTGCATTCGTGCGTGCGTTCGGTCTCTCTGGCTTTAATAATGTCTGTCCGTCTTTCGCACATCTTGATGGTTAACCTCCCTCACCTCTCCCTCCCGCTTGGAAAGAAGCCTCGCGGTTGCCTGCATCTATTTTCACCCTGAGATCGTTACAGGGTCCAAACAGCGGGGTCCCATTCGTCCAGCCAGATAGAGTCACATCTCATGTCCTCCACTTTCCTCTACCAGAAAGTTAATGTTGCTTTCCTCAGCTCTCCTGTCTGCTGGGCTCCTTTTGTCACTTTGCTCACAAAGGGCATTAAGACACTGGACCAGCCTCTGCCTTTCCACCGTGATGGTCTCAAAAATATAAGCCAACATGTATGGAAAGGCCATGATGTTCTCCGAGCCTGCTCTGACTTGATCTTTAAAAGCACAGTGACACTGTTTCACACTGCAAATGTTTCATTTCCTTGGCTGGAGGATATGTTCCTATCAGACTCCAATATGAAAGTAACCTTCAAACGGCACAATAAGAAGGCATTTGACTTACAAATGTGCAGGGGAGCAAAACAAAACATTAACCAGACACGGCCAGACGTGTCACGAAGTCAGAAATGCTTCTTTTAAAATCAGGGCTGCTGAGACTTGTTAGCATTAGGATAATGTAGGATTAGTATATTATATATTTATTATGTGCTCTGGTCTTACATAAGCAATATTTCCATTTCCTTTGAAATGATGTCAAAAAAAAAGATTCCTCCACTCAAGTGGTCATCATAAGCCCTCAGCATTCACTGCTCTGATTGATGTAATGACAACGACTGCCTCTGTGACTGTTTCAAATCCATGTCGTCTGTGTTTGGGGATCCCTCCATCCCCCACTGCAGATGGGATATCAAAACACAACCGTCTCACAATTTAAAGACGATAAGGAGCTCAGCCAAGGTCAGATAAGAAATAAGATCAAAGCTTACACAGGTTTTTCCTGTGGCACCAAAGCAGAGGTCAGATGGCGGTGTGTTGTTGTAGCAGCTCCAGCAGGGGCACAGACAGATTGAGTGGGGGGCTGGGGGGTTTCACGGTCTCTTAAGAGATCGCCACACATGGAGGAGCTCCCTAAAACACAATTTAGTGATGGCGCCGTATCCTCCCCACCTGGGCTCCCAAACACTTTGGTGTCCCATCTTGCTAGGTTTAAATCTATCTGTACCTCTTAAATGTATTAGTCATCTGCTGTTTCCTTGAACTCTCTCATGCTCAATATAATTTGGCCTTCTGAGGAGTGTCAGCTGTGATTTCGTATACTGCCGCTCTGCGTGGGGACACGACCTTTACCGGCATTCTCCACCGACGCCTGCATTCTCCTGTTTTCAATCAGAGACGCACACAGGGCCCGCAGGTGCCTCCACACAAATACATTTACCTCTGAATTATTTAGGCCGAGGTTGATTGAAAGTCTGTCAAGCTCCATTGCACCTCTCTCTCTCGTTCATATTAATTCAGATTTATCTTTGTCCATATGTTACTGGACAAGTGTTCTTTCAGACTTTGATGGGCAGATGCTGCTCACAGCCTCCTCGCCTATGTCCTTGAACGCACCAGGACTAGATTTCTTTTTTTTTTTTTTCGCAGAATGACACCGCAGGAATCTGAGCAGGGCTTTGATCTCTCCGGAGCCGTTTATACACAGTCCTGATTCTTTACGTCCTTCTAGTGATGTCTGAGTCATCGGGAGGACACGTGTCTCATTCATCTGCCTGTGTTTGCCGCTGTATACATACTGACACACTCTCCTCTGTGGAGGTCAACCTGTCCAACCTCGGAGGTCACAGGTTAACGAGAATGTTAATGTCAACTCGTGTGAGACGTGAGAGGCCTCGATTGGAATTAGTTCATCCATTCCCAGTCCCCATGGGTTCATAAAACCCCGATGTTACTTTTAATACATCATCACCGTCAACACGTCTTTTGAATGCACTTGTAATGTTTGCCTGCAAACAACTGTAGCACATTTTACAGGTTTATCACCACTATTTGTTAATCAAACACTTATCATGTCAGGAAGATTAGCCATGTGTGTTGTTAATTCAGAATCCGTTGAGAATTGTCCATAATGGTGTGTGTTTCCACATTTGCAGGTCAGGATTGTTACACTGTACGTATTTCTGACTGTCGCAATGTGAGACAAAGAAGGCAGCGATGTGATTAAGCGAGAAGAAAGGGCAGTGGCGCAATGATTTACCATGGCGCCTTTCCATAGTTTATCTCTTTTTTCATGGCAGGATTGCTGTGGGTATTTCATTCCATTAGGTGCAGCCAGAAATGTCACCAGTCAGCTCCCTAACCTATATTTCACTGTGTGGTGAGCGAGTTGTACGGCTCTTATCTCAGATAGATGGACCAACACATCAGCGAGCAGGACGCTCTACTCCACCAATCAAAGCCATAAACACTTTTATTGCATCTAAGGAATCACGTGCAGACCTCATTCACATTAGTGGGAATCCGGCAGAGGTGACGCGCACGGATTAGGTAACTGCTCCCTCCAGGTTCATTTCAAGTCTACCGCCTGTGAATTTGGTTTGGTTGAAGTTTTCATTTCGGGGAGGGGCGACAGTAATTACATCTGTTTGTTCTAGATTTACATAATCTGCTCAAACATGCAGGACCAGCATGGCACAAGTCCAATTTTTTTTTTGCTCTAATCTCTTGCAGAGCTGTTATTGGCTTATCGTAGCTGTAATTAGCGTAAAGCCCTCTTGTTTTTAGTTTTTCTGAGCCGTGTTTGGTGATGGATGACTGCGTGGGTCATTCCCCAAAGCAGCCAGAAGGAGGAAAGCGGCAGTGTGATCTCGATTGTTCATCTAACACTGGTGACTAATATGCTCCTTGTTTTCTCACTTGGTTCTTGTCTCATCTTTTGTCCTGCAGTTATGTGGCTGCGGGCTGCTCGGCGTGGGCATCTGGCTATCTGTGTCTCAGGGCAGCTTCGCCACCTTCTCACCCTCGTTCCCTGCACTGTCAGCTGCCAACATGGTCATCGCCATCGGCGCCATTGTCATGGTAACGGGCTTTCTCGGTTGCCTGGGTGCCATCAAGGAGAACAAGTGCCTGCTTCTGAGTGTAAGTTAAATCTACGTACCTACAACACCTTGTTCTAATTAAGGCACACACACACGCAAAGAAGATACGCACACACCGCAACTCCTCTCTCAAACTTTCTCTCCTCCTTTAGCTATTTGTTGTCTCACTTGCTCCTATATCACTCATGCACAAAATTACAGAATTGCCTTGTGGAGACAGTTTCTCGTATATACGCTGTGGACGCCTACACACGCTGCTCGCAGAAGAGTGAGAAGTCAGCAGTGCGTTTCCAGTGGGAACCTCGGCGGAGGTAGACAACTGACAGACGTTCAGTCTGCATCGGATCAAACCTCAGGGGTTCACAGAGGAAAATTAAAGCTTAGTGGTGGGATTCTCCCTTTCTGCAAATTAGCGCCAACGCATTCCTGTCATTTTCACGGCTTTGGCCGCAGACAAGTGACAGAGCTGTCAGTCAAAAGGCTTTTTGTGTCACCAACGTAGGTGAATTACTGTGTGGACACGGCACACTAAAGACGTGTGTTGTTTTTCTGCCCGATAATTGAGTTTTATTATTCAATCCAAAGACTTATCTGCCTTCACACTGCCTTCATTTGCCTTAAGTTGGGCCAGTGTTTATTCCTGAACACAAGTTAATTACAAAGGTTCACACTGTAGAATGAGGTTTGCTTGAGTCTGCTGCAGGAAGGAAAAAAACATCACTCAGGTATAGAGACTTGAAATGAGAAGTGGAGTTGGAGCTCTGGGTGCTTAACATCACAAACAGCTCAATCCCTTCAAGCTCTTGCATCATTCATAAGCCCCTCCAAAATACTCAGTGTTCGACATGGCTTCATTCACCTGCCATTCACCAACTGTGAAGCCGAGAAAAGAAGTTGAGAAGTTCTGATGTTTCTCATTAAGTCTCTTGCCACGTCTTTGCGCGGCTGCGTTTCATATTTGGCCACAGTCATCCTGTGACGTGCAAAAGTGTCTGTTTGTCGTCTTTTCCTTCGCCTAAGCACACAAGTGTTGGTGAGAGGATGAAGGGCCAGGAAAAGATCAGAGTAGGTTTAGATCTCCTGAACCTGAGCAGATCTGAGCGTTTTACCTTGACGTGTTATCTCTGAAGTTCCTGCCTGGACAACACGCTCTGGATTCACAGCATTCAGAGCCCGGACATTCTCAGCAGTAACTCTCAGTCTCTGTTTGCTGCCAAAAATGGTTTACTGAGACAAATTAAAATTGGAGAGAGAAAACACTGAAATATTCAGCTGAAGAGGCAACTCTGAAACACTGAAAGTGCGAATTTCTCGCAAGTGAAAACATACGCCCACAAAGCTGCATATGCATATAAATACGAACATGCACCTTCCCATAAAGAGCCATCAAGGCATCGCCAATTTAGCCTTTTTGTCAGCATGTGACAAACAACACATAACAACGGTGGTACATAACTGGCAACCCAGATAGTCAACCAATAACAAACACGAAAATTGCAGACCCTCTCTTTTTAAATGGGTTAGGAATTAATGGGGTTGCATGGCTTCTCTGATGCTGTGTGAACGAGCTGGAGGGGGAGTCGAGTAGGGACAGGAGAATAGTTGATGAGGTGTAAGGCGGCACTGGAAATGACTCTAAGGAGGTATTAAAGCTTATTCCTCTCTTCTCACATGCTCACAAACACTCCAGCACTTTAAGTCTCACTCTCTCTACAGCTCCTTCTTGTCTTTCATCCCTCCCTTTCCGTCTTTCTTTAACCTTTCTGACATTTTCATCTCTTGCTTGATAATTGGAGGATCGGGGTCTGCGTGTATTCTGCTATCAGACTCGTGTCTTCAACCTTTAGCTCAAAAGGAACAGGTCGACATTTTGGGAAGTACACCCGCACACCTGGTTTCTTGCCGAGAGATAGATGTGAAGATCAATATTTACTATACAGACGCGAGGATCGATATGAAGCACCAGACAGCAGCTGGTTAGCTCGGTGCGGTATAGAGACTAGAAACGGCAAAGGCAAAATGCACCTAATAGCACCTCTGCAGCTCACTAAATAACACCATTGACCTTAAAAGCATTTGCAGATCTCAGTCTCACCCTGTAACATTCAACAAGAAAGCAAATGATTGTTCTTCCAAAAATGATCCCTGTCACATTAGGGAAGAAGTGATCGCGCTTTTGCATCATAACTACAGGGGGTCCTCGAGTTACGACGGTCGCGAGTTACGTCGTTTTCGTGGTTACGACACATCTCCCGTGAACTTCCTTGTTTCGGCTTAAGCGGTTTGCCCCGTAAATACGTACAGACTTTATACGGGAACTAGTTGGTGAGCGCTCTCTCTGTCTCTCAGCGCGCCTGTCGGCTCTCCAACACCTCCACAGCACAGCTAGGCTACTCTGCCTTGTGTTTACTTATGTGAAATGGACGGCTGGCGGGCAGCCGGTAAGGAGATGCACACGGACACAGATGCGTTCGGGATCGTGGCAATACCGTAGGTTTATTCACAACACAGGGTCTACAAGGTTGATATCAGAAATCTAAAGGAAATGCTCATTACACTCGCGATGTCAACCCCACACATTCTCAGGAACGGATCTCCGTCGTAACTCGAGGATCTCCGTCGTAACTCGAAAAGCGTTTCTTTCTCACAACCCGTAGCACCCAGGGAAACAAGCAACAGCAGAAGCCCAGTCTCTTAGATTTCTACTCAGCATTTTTTAATCATCCAGACACTATGGATGCTAAAACAAAACTCTCCTCCCTCTCTCTCTCTGACAGTTCTTCATTGTCCTGCTTATAATACTCCTGGCGGAGCTGATACTGCTCATCCTGTTCTTTGTGTACTCAGATAAGGTAAGTTCATTTTGTTTTCCACAGTATGTGTGAATGTTAAAGCTTACAACCCCTAATGATCTAGTCGATTTGCCAAATTGCATTCATTGCACTTAGAAGGCTTGCGACTTGGGAAGTTAATGTCTGTAGTTTATGCAGCCATGCAGACACACACATGCACACACACACACACACTGCACAAAGCAACAAACAGAGCTAGCATGATAAACATATGTTTCAGTCCCTTCCGGTGTCAGATATTATTCTTTATACATTTGGTATTTGCAGTTCCACAGGCAGGGGTTGAATATCTACTCTTAACCCTGCAGTCAAAGGTTAGGTCCCAAAGGAGCAGCCCAGTCTTCAACAGTTGGCCCCCTGTAATTGGCCCCAAGCCCATTTCCCATGACCCCTGCGTGTGCAAGAGTCAGGTGTACGTATGTGTGGTAACAGATGATGATATGTAAAGATCTGGGGATTACTTACAGACATTGCTTCTCTATGTTCAATCAAGTCACTCTGCAAATGCTTCATCCTGAAAAAGACAGATGTCTTTGGTGGGACAAGTAATGAAGTCTTGTATCTGTTTTCCGAGACACCGTACTGATAGATCAGTCTATTTATGTACATAGTCAAAGTCACCATGTCGCCGGGGCTGTGGAATGTAATTCTCTTTCTTGGTTCTGCGGTTATTGCTGAAACGTAGTCAGATAAAGGACTTCATTTAGCAGCCAATCCATTCTCAGATGTAGATCAGGTCTTGCAGGCACACACTGTCAGGAGTAAATAAGTCTGTTACCTTATCTCCCACATATTCTCATCTTAACTTTGAAGGAAAAAAAACTCCAAATGCTGATCCCTCCAGTGGAATTGAATAGGGAACCTCTTGACTACACAGAGCTGCTGCCACATCAAATGTGAGGCAAGGATACAATGGCCATGTAGGGCTTAGGATTTCTTCAATCATAAATCAAATGACTTCTGCATTAGTACGTTAGTAAAGGGAACAGGACTTTAGTTGGAAGAGCTGTTTGCAATCTCTTCTCTTTAAGTCAATTGCCACAGTGTTTTATGTTTGTCCAGTCTTTCTAAATCACAGTTAGTTCATCCAGGCTTAGACCTAACGGGATATGGAGACATGATGATGCTGATAAATACCAAATATATCTGCCCTTGTTGGTCTTAAAGTGTCAGCGGAGGCCATTACATGAAGTTATAATTTTAGGAGGCAATGTCAGACTGTTTCCAAAGTAGACATTTAGCAAAACGGAGGAAATCATTGCATTAAATGTTATAGATCATCAGTGCTAGATAAAGGACAATCAGTGTCCATCACCACAAGGGCCCTCAGATATAGCTTAATGTTTTCCCTCTCTCTCCGCCCTCCCTTGCTTGTCTCCAGTGAGATCGAGTATGCTGTGTGAGGCTCTCTTCATCCTCTTCATCCTCTGTTACAGGCTGTGATCAGAGGAATCACTAATTCACTGCCCCTATTTGATCTCCTAATCACAAGGCATTTATTAACAAGTCTGGAAGATATACAGTCGTAGGCAGCTTTTCAAATGTGGATCAACAGAGGCCGGCAAAACAGATATTTTAGTCTTTCAAATAGATCATCTTTAAGTCATGAGTGGAGTCCCTGCACACTGTGACTGTAAGGTGAGAAGCTGTTGATGAGATATGGGGAGGGAATGAAAAATAAGTGTCTGGTTTTGCTGCAGGAACACATTTTTCCACTGCTTGCATTAAGTCACCCCATCTCGCCCCCTATTTCCAACTCCTTAATCCTGCTTAAGAGGTGCAGCTCTTTCTTCTTAATTAAGAATTTCACTCTAGCTCTCTTCACCCCAGCAACTTTGCGGTCAGGTATGGCTAATGCGAACGTTCCCCTGCTTTAGCTCCACAGCCCAGTGGTGGTAAACCCTTTAACTACATGCTATGTAGAGGGCGCAGTATATAAGAAAGGCTGGCAACCTGGTTAGCAACCAGCTGACTGCAGCAGATGGCTTGCCCACAAACCGGATTACAGCCATTCGTCTTTAATGCTGTGACCCCATTGTGCCTCCGTCGGCCCAGCCCGCCACTGATGGTTATTATCTCAGAATGGGGAAGCAGAACCTGGCAAGCAGCGGAAAGCAGTGCCAGTGCGCGTGCATGGGGACATGTAAAGGGAAAGTAGACGGGTGAGTTGTGGTCGGAGAGCAGATAGATCCAGGTGAGGGAAAAGTGGAGGTGACATATCAGAACCTGAGGGAAAAAAAAACATGAATGTGTCAGGGAGGAGAGTTGTCACTGTCAAGTGTGAGCAGGAGTCAGCAGAGAGGAAACTGTGTATCGGAGGAGGACGGAGGAGGACACTTTTCCACATAACAGACAAGCACAGAGAGCATGTGAGGGTGTGCCACATTTCTGATGCGGTGTATCTGTTTGCTGAATTATGTTAAATCCCGGGTCATGCTTGATCTCTGCAGGCCAATTACAGTGTAGCAGTGGGGGTCTTTCTCACTCTGTGGAGAGCGCTGGCCTCAGGCTACCCTGCACGGGCTTCCAGAGCCAGTGAGGGAATTAAGTATCCTGTTTAATGATGCGTTTTGGGGACCTCTGGCTCTGATGCAGCTGCTCGCCACGTCATTTATTACAGTTTCACAGCAGTTAGCAAACACAACAGCCTGCATGCTGTGCGAGAGCAACAACAGTACAAATAAAAACAGGACAATGTTAGAAATTGTTCTTAGGGTCATAAGATTAAATGGATTTAGTAATAAGAGTTAAATTGTCTTTTTGTGTTTGTTTTATTACACACGCTTTATGTACCATTAGTCTTATTTAACAATGGGGTTGTTTATTATTTTTACTGGTAATATGTTTTTTTGACATTTTTCAATTATATTAAGAGCTCAATGGGAATACAACGATTGCTCCTCTACAGTCCTGTCACAAAGCCTTGAAAGCAATCAGTGCTTTTTTTTTTGGTGTTGTGCGACTTTATATCCTCCACAGCAGTCTGAGACACCAGTTGTTAGCAGTTGTCTTAAAACTACTGGAAGGAAAATATAAGGACCATATGACATGGAACATACACATTTGCTGACTGAACAGGAACAAGGTTTTAACAGAGGCAGCTAGGACAGAAAAACTCATATATCTGTCACTTTTTTGAAAACAGAGACCGTCACCCCAGTTGTTTACCCCTATAATGAATAAGCAGAGTAGCTCCATCTCTGCACACTGACATGTTTCAGCGTAACACCTGAAGGTGTTTACATGTCACCAGATCTGGGACAAATATCTGACAGTATGCACTACATGCAGCGGAACTATTATCATTCCATCCTGCTGAAACTAGCAGAAGTACTAGAAGAAGAGTTATAGAAGTACTGTATAATGAAGTGAGTAGATGTTTTTCAGACGGTCCATTCTTCTCTTTTTGTTCTCTGCACACTAACAAGATACAAAATCATTATGGAAACAAGCCGACTTCTTACTTCTTCATTTACACATATGCCGTGTCTGCACTTTTCCCACTGTTTTCTCCCTTTCCATGGCTTAAATCTAAACCCATCAGGTCTGAAGAGAACGATGCGCCCTTATCTCTTTTGTCATAGCAGGTATTCTTGAGCTGTGTTTTGGGCCTTGTTGGTACTTCATTAATAAAATATTGCATTGATGCCAAGTGGCATCACCAGATTGAGGTGTTGTCACAGTTTGGGGGCAGCATGTTATTTGAGAGTGATTTCCCGTACCAGCAAAATTTCAGTTTCAGACGAGAAGCTTGTTTTCCTTATCAGTAAAAATAGGCTAATGCAACAAAGATTTGTTTGAATCTGTTCCTTTTGCAAAGATAAAATGGGTCAGAGTGTTGCGAGATCAAGTCCCTGTTTGTTCTGAAGTCATTTGTCTGCCTCTCGTTAGCAGTAAATTTGGATCATTAGGTTTCATTTCAGACTGTAACAAAGACTTCCACACATGAAATGGACGATGTTTGGCGAGAAAAGAAGATTTTTATTGTAGCGGGGAGGCTCTTGCTCTCTCGTGACTGCGCTCGAGTCATTACCAACTCCTCGCACTGGAGGAGTCGGTAATGAGCGAGCAGCATCACACACAGATGGAGAGTAGAGGAAAGGGGATAAAAACAAAGTATGAGGCAAAGATTGATGATGCTGCTCTTGATCTCATTTTCTCGCACAAGGGTAGATAGAGTGGGGCCTGCAGCGTGAGGTCCAACTCTCAGATCCGCTCCTCTGCATCAGCAAAGTTACAGAGTGATAAAGAAGAAATTATACATTTTCAAAGGTTTTAGAGGATGTTCTGAATCATTCTTGCATGATTCAATAAATCTCTTTATGGCCAAGGAAACTAATAACTCTTATTATTATTAAAAATATCACTTTGACTTTTATATGTAATTCTGCAAATAGTATTTCTGCGACTTGCAGCTCAGAAAACAAGTGTTTTGGACTGTCTGGGACAGAGAGTAAATTTCTATAGCAACTTAACTGCTTAATTTAGTTTTTTTTTGTACAGCAAAGAAAGGTTTGGTTTGTTTCTCATAGACAGTGCACTCTACACATTATTAAAAAATGGAAAACTGCACTATTGTTACCCATTCATACAATCCTGACATATTTTCAAGATTTTTGACGACATACTTTACTATGACGTTTTTTCATGATTTTTGACGACATTTTATACTATGATGCATTTTCAAGATTTTTGATGACATCCTATACTATGACGTATTTTCAAGATTTTTGACAACATACTATACTGTTATGTTTTTTCACGTGTTTTGACAACAAACTATACTATGCTGCATTTTCAAAATTTTTGACCACATACGTTACTAGGGCGTTTTTTTTCAAGATTTTAGACGTCATAGTACAGTATGACGTCTAAAATCTTTTATTTTCAAGTTTTTTGACATTTTCGTAATTATATATTGTATACATAATATACTATAATATACTAAGTTATATTAAATTTTTTGACGACATACTATACTAAGACATATTTTCAATTTTTTTTGACGGCATACTACATTAAGATATTTTTTATGACAGATTTTACTATGATCTTTTTTCCCGATTTTTGATGTCATACTATTCTATGACCTTTTTTCATGATTTTTGACGGCATAATATACTATGATGTTTTTTCTAGTGTTTTTGACGACATGCTATACTATGACATATTTTCATTATTTTTGATGACATACTATACTATGATGTTCTTTCATGAGTTTTGACAACAGGACCTTTTTTCATTATTTTTAATGACATACTATACTGTGACAATTTCCATGATTTTTGACAACATACTATACTATGACATTTTTTCAAGTTTTTGGATGACATACTATACTATGACGTATTTTCAAGATTTTTGACAACATACTATACTATTATGTTTTTTCACGTGTTTTGACAACAAACTATACTATGCTGCATTTTCAAAATTTTTGACCACATATGTTACTTGGGCGTTTTTTTTCAAGATTTTAGACGTCATACTGTACTATGACGTATTTTCAAGTTTTTTGACAACATACTACACTAAGACGTTTTTTCTAGTTTTTTGATGACGTACTATATACTATGACGTTTTTTCTAGTTTTTTGACGACATGGTATACTATGTCGTTTTTTCAAGTTTTTTGACACCATACTATACTGTACTATGACATTTTTTCATGATTTCTGACGACATGCTATACCATGATGTTTTTTTTCATGATTTTTGACGTCATACCATACTATGACGTTTTTTTCAAGTTTTTTTCACAACATACTACACGATGACGTATTTTCAAGTTTTTTCACGACATACTACACTATGACATATTTTTATGATTTTTGACAACATACTACACTTAAACATTTTTTCATTATTTTTGATGACAGATTATACTATGATGTTTTTTTATGATTTTTGACGACATACTATACTACGACATAATTTCATGATTTTTGACGACATACTATACCGGGGTGGCCAACCAGGCAGAGACCAAGAGCCACATTTTTTACTGTGTTACCGCAAAGAGCCACATCATACACATGGGCACACATGAACATCACCCCATCCCTTCCTCACACACACACACACACATACCTTTGTTCAGCCAGATTGGTTGTAAATGTCACACACCAACATGATAATGACAGAAAATGACTCCTACACTACAAAGACCACAGGCCAGTCATTTTCAACAATGAACATTGTCTCACACAGACAAACTCTCAGTTCAACCAAGTCCACAAACAAAAATATTATAATTTACAATACCTTTTACTATGCATGTTACTTAGTGGCTTGCCATTATCTTCAACAAAAAAATATAAACTCTCCCACTCTGTTAAAATCATCCTGTGTTCATCTTCATATTTTTGTTTTGCTGTGCATTTTTTCCCTGCCATTTTGAGAGCGAACTTGACACAAATTGTCTACAGGTATTTTCATCCAACGCACATGCACGTTTGACAGAAATACCGTATTGAACTCAAGCGAAGCAAAACATCGATATGAACTTAAGAGCCGCATGGAACCGGGCAAAGAGCCGCATGCGGCTCGGGAGCCGCGTGTTGGCCAGCCCTGTACTATACTATGACGTTTTTTCAAGTTTGTGAACGACATGCTAAAGTATGTAGTTTTTTCAAGTTTTTTGATGACATACTATACTATGACATTTTTCCAAGATTTTTGAAGACATACTATAGTATGATATTTTTTCATGGTTTATGACCACATACTATATTATAATGTTTTTCATGATTTTTGACAACATACTATAGTATGACGTATTTTTATTATTTTTGACGACATACTATACTATGACGTTTTTTCAAGTTTTTGATGCCATACTATACTATGATGTATTTTCATTATTTTTGACACCATACTATTCTATTACATTTTTTTCATGATTTTTGACGACATACTATAATGTGACGTTTTTTCATAATTTTTGACACGTACTATGCCATAATGTATTTTCAAGTTTTTTGACGGAATATTATATGATGAAGTTTCTTAGTGATTTTTGACGACATACTGTACTATGACGTTTTTCAAGATTTTGGACATACCACACTACGACGTTTCTTCATGATTTTTGACGATATGCTATACTATGGCGTTTTTTTCATAACTTTTGACACATATTATGCTATGATGTATTTTCATGTTTCTTGCCAACATATTATACTATGGCATTTTTGAAATGGTGAGTTCTTTGAAGAGTGATGAAGAGCACAAGCAGAGAGACACAGAAGCCAGGATGACTTAAACTGAAGATCAGCTTTACTGAGCGCTCAGGAGAAACAACAGTAGTATCAGGCAGGTGCTCCCCTTTCTCATACAGTGGTTTCTGGAGAATGACCTACATAGATTAGTGCCGCCCTACAAGGACATAGACAATTATGGTGACAGTTTGGAGACAGTGTATCTGTAGTTTTAACATTTTATTCTTGATATGCTGAAAGAACAGAACGTGTTGACCCATCTGACAGATGAGTCAAATATGCAAATTATGCAATATTTCTATATGAAGTCAACTTTTTGGGTAGAGAGGGGCAAAGGTGAGAGCTAAGAGGTCCACAAGTGGAACATAATTTTGTCCCACAAATCCCTCCTTTTTGATCATAAGATCAATACTATCATTAACCTTCAGGGAAAATTATGTATAGTAACAGTGAAACTGGAGTAAGGCAGACTAAGCTAATAAATAATAAAGCAGCAGCCATACCAGTCATAATAGTAATGGTACAATCAATGAACTCAGTAGTACGTTGGTCATTTACATTATAATAACATAAACAGAACAATTACAACCCAATTTACAGACCATCAGCCATGAAAGGTTATACAGGTAGAGGGGAAAATCCAGTGGAAAAAATCTCCCAAACACCCCTCTATATGTGTTTGGAGACAGATGTTAAAAACCAAACAGTGGGGTGGCAATCATAGGGATCTGTATAACAGCTCAACAGTGTGTCACAGGCAGTAGTTAAACTAACTCAAAGGAAGGAGAGGTTACTAGCACTTCACTTCCACCAGACACCTTCAGCATGTCTGTCTCTGTCCCAGACAGTCTTTAAGGCATACATTTCACTATTGTACTCAATCAGTCATTTTGAGTAAAATAAATGAGTTTACATGGACTAAAAATACCTGTAATAGTAAACAATCAAATAGGCATTCAGCGATCAAAAGAAAGTTAATCAGTTAATCAGCAAATTGATAATCAGTGTGAGAATATATAACTTAAGTATGGAAATTGAATAAAATTAATTGAATCAGATTAATAAGAAGATAACTTAAATCAGCAGGAACAGTCCCAGTGCCATGTGTATACAGCACTGGGACTGTACCGGTGTGTGCAAAGGGTTTAGGGGCTCAGGAGTTTTCGCAGCCGCATCGAAGAAGCGTCTCAGGCAGGGAAACTCCAGGTCTGGCCAGTCTGTCTCCTCATTTCCCCAGGCAACCACCGAACATTAGGAAGAACAGGACCCAGGTCACATCCTTTTTGACCCCTCTTTGCCATTTGTGGCCAGCCGGCACTGGGTCTTGCATGGACCCATTCTGGTCTCAACTGGACATTTACAGCCGTTCTGGTAACCAACACCACCTGATAGGGGTCTTTCCACCTGAGAGAAAGAGATTTCTTTTTCAACGATCATTATTATTAGTAGTACATAATCACCACATTGAAACAGGTAATGGGCTCCTACGAGGGTTTTTGGGAGCCTGTCAGAGACCTGTAAATGAAAATTAATAAAATCTCACTCAAACGTCTCACATAATACATTTGTTACTGATTACTGATATGTTCTAAAAAATGGGTAGAGTTATACCCCACGAGAAAAAGAAGATGCAAAAACAGATGTAAAGTGTTTGATGAAAGACATACTATACTAAGGCTTTTTAAAACATTTTTGACATTTTAGTATACTATAACGTTTTTCAGTCATTTGTGACAATATATTAAACTATGACTTTTCTTTGGTCACCACATATTTCATTTTGACAACATGCTACACTATATAAGCAACACATAACATCAGATCCTGATGACAAGTGAAAAGATTGCCTTTGTAGTTGCTGTCACTTTCTACATGTAGCCTACATCATAGCTATTGTGGTCACCTGTCACCTTTTCATCATGATTAGTCAGGTCAGTGTGCAAAAAAAAAAGGAAATACACAACCCCATAATAATACTGAAAAGCATGCATTCTATAAAACACTTCATTAACACATGTGAGAAAAGACTGGTGGGTTTAAAACAACAACGCATCCTTACAAACCTTCACGTTTCAAATTGTTAGAATATTAAACACAGTATCCACCCTACTAAAACAAGGCCTCTAACCAAGGTTGGTGTTTTCTTGTCTTTTTTATCTTCAGGTGAGTGAGAATGCTAAGCAGGATCTGAAGGACGGGCTCGCTCTCTACAATTCAGAAAACAACATTGGCCTACGAAATGCCTGGAACATCATCCAGGCAGAGGTAGGTAGATGTCACACCATGCATTTCATCGCATATTAAAAAAATTTTTTTGCATGATTGTGAAATCACAACTGTAGCAGTTCGACAATATGTTTTACCGAATTATTTCAACAAAAATGCATTTTTGATTTGTAGCTGTGCCACTGATGCAACATAAAAAGTCAAAACTGTCAGTTTATGAACATTTTATGCCATTAATGTAGCCCTATAAGGCAAATGACTATATTACATTAAAGCATTGGCTAATCATTTGTGTGTTTTCTGTGCACAGTGGAAGTGCTGCGGTGTGATAGCATACACCGACTGGCATGAGGCCCTGAAGGAGAAAGTCGTTCCTGACCGCTGCTGTCAGGAGCATTACCAGAACTGTGGACGTAACTCCACCAACATGTTCTGGAACAGGGTGAGTTTACAGTGTACATGCATACTTGCTGTGTGTGTGTGTGTGTGTGTGTGTGTGTGTGTGTGAGGTGTATATGAAATAATGATGGAATGAGTAATGAATTGGCTGAAACATAGCTTTTGTTCTGCAAAAACAGAAAAACTACAGACACAGGCTGACTGTACGGAAACTCAAAACCACAACAAGAACACGCAGAGTAATCGCAGATACACACAGCTACTACAAGGATGATTACAGCCACAAAATGACGACAAAAAGACTCAAAACAACCACTGAGACGTGCCGCATAAAAAGACATAAAATGATCTCGCAAACACAAAACTAATCCAAAGAGAAATGAAACCAATTTGACTTGGCTGGTGGTAGATATTTTCTCCACGTGTAGTCTCTTTCAATCGCTGTCTGGATCCTATGCAGGATGGGTGGTCTTTTCCTGGTTTCTACATACCCAGGGTCCCATTGTATTTTTATGTGTCCTGGGGTATAATACTGTTCGAGTCATCATCCAAATCCATATGGTCTTCTTCCCTCTTCGTGTCATGTTTGAAGTTACGTTTGAATATGTGTGATATAAGTGATATTAAACAATAATTGTTTTCAAAGCCAATACAACGGATACCACAAGAACCACAGCTCGCTCCTCTTATTCCTAAATTCATATATTGCTGGATTTTTTTTCCCATTACACATAGCAGGAAATTAAAACAAGAACCTCACAGTACAATATCACCAATTACAAGTCTGATCTGCTGTTGGTCAGGCATGCCGTCTGTTACCAGGTCCAAATTAGAGGATTAAAAGCTGTAATATAATTGCCAGAATGAGAACAGGCAGACATTGAGCTGACCCGCAGGGAAAAGGCAGCAGTAAAAGCTTGCGTGTAATCCTGCCCAGAGGAAACGGCCACACTCGACAGCAGGGTTAATACTTATAACTTCCCTTAGCACCCACACCAAAGATGAGGAACCACTTTGCAGCTGAAACCACCATTAAGACCTATCCGGCTTATTCCTAACAGTGAGTGACCTCCCTGTGAACCTAGGTGGGAATACATTCAACAGAAAGTGCACACGTCTCCCCATATGGCCCATAAGTCTGCATATAAAAGTCATCATTCATGAGTAATTCACTTCTATAAAAGCTCACCTGGTGGCTCATTTATCTGAATATTATATATGTGTGTGTGTATATGTATAAAAATATAAATACTGTATACACACACACACACACACACATATACTGCTTTGCAACAGAAGTGACCCAATTTTTCTTCAGTACTGAAAATGACCATTGTAAAGTCAGCACCTTCACAGGCCTTGTCTTCCATTTATTTCAGGGTTGTTTTGAGAAGGTGGAGGAATGGCTGGATGAAAACAAGCACCTGCTGGGAACTATAGGCATGGTCATCCTAGTAGTTCAGGTAAGCGGCCTAGTGAGAAATCGTTCTCTCTACTTGTTCTCTTGTGTTCATTCTCATTTTCCCTTCTACTTTTATTTTCTTCTTTTGCTAAGTGTCTGTGAGCATTCGTGTGCGTCTGGCAGCATATTTAAAAGCAACGGTGCACGCTGTGGCCTCGGTGCCACCGAAGGCTGCTGGGAAACGTATCAGGCCTGTGCTCTGTGGGCGTCCTAGAAACCCACACATCTTGAAATATTTAAGTCACTGTCTTCTGAACCCTGATCCTGTCTGGGAGAATCAAAGCCACCTGGCTTTGTTCCAAACAGGCTACATTTATGTATAAAGACACGAAGGAGCGCTAGTGAATAAGTGGAGTAAGTACATAGTCACAGATTAAAGGCTCTGTTGAGAGGGGTGATAGATATTCCTCTGGTTGTACCAGTTCTTTCTGTCTTTAACGATCCCTCTTCATACAGCTGTTATCTCACTTCTTCACTTTGGTATAGTTTTTCCACTTGGAGTCTGAGACCTTCAAGGTAAAAATAGGAGGACAATTCTTTTTACTTACGTTTGCACAACTTTCACTGCTAGACTGTGTTTGCAGTCTGTGTTTATTTTCTCCTGACAGCCTGTGAACATCCACACATGTTTACCATAGGTACATAGCAGCGTGTGTGTGTGTGAGTGTGTGTGTGTGTGTGTGAGTATGTGCGGACAGCAACACAACTCTCTCCACTCTGATCTTCTTCAGTCCGCCGCAATGTGCCGGACTGAAGACAGCAAGGTCATGGATTCAGAGCCAGAAGTAGTCAGCTGGGGAGTTTCTGTGCAGAATTTACATGTGTGGGAATGATGGCTTGTGGACATTGTGTACTCGTAGATGGATGCATGGATGGATGGATGAATGTGTTTATGCCTTTTGACTTTGTGCTGCCTCAAGAAAAACAGTTTCTGCACCTCCATTAACTACACATTTACATTTTGTTTCAAACCTTCTCTCCAACAATGGCTCTCTGTGCTGCACCTTTCCACACATGTCTAATTATTCTCTAACACCTACTAAAAGTTCACAACCAGATTGTGGGAAAATGAGTGTTGCACAACACACACACACACAAACAGACTATATCTACTTTCCTTATATGACTTTATCACTTGACATCTGATCAATAACTAGACATCTTTGGGGGCTTCTCAAACCCGGAAGATGTCAGGTGGTGCAACTGTCCGAGCAAATGAGCAGACTAAGAAAACTATTATAAATGCTATTTTAATGGTAATAAATTCAAAATAAAATACATTATTTTATTGTTTCAAGTATTTTGGATATTCTTTTTTTTCATAATATCAAAAGTTTTAAAGCTGTTGACTGAAAAACGTTTCTCCAACAATTTACATTTCCTAAATGTCAGGGTGGTGCAACCATGAAAAATGTACTTTTATTTTGAAGTGAAGAGACAATAGCTGTAAACTGATGTTGCATCAGCCAGAGGACCTCAAGTGACCTTTGAAACTAAGCTAAAACGGTTTGTAGATCTCACTCAAATATTGATAAAAACAAATATTTTCAACTCATATAAACCTGGTATACTTTGTCAGTCAGTCGGTACAACCAATGTAAAACTAGAAAAATGTTATCATAAAACGTTTTATTAATTTTTTCAAATAGATCTGTTTTAACTTCATGACAATGGTAGAACTAATGCTAGCATCCAAACAGAAGCCTGTTTAAGTTGAGATAAGTTGCAAAAGTCTTGGTGCAACCAGTCAGTCAGGTGGCACAACAGCAAGGAATGTCACTATATACTGGTATTCAGATTATCCATGACATTTCTAAAACGTTTACTAGTTTAATATAAAGATAAGTTAAAGATATTACACAAATTTTATACATTTTACATGATAATTTGTACATTTTAGATGCCATGATCAACTAAAGAAAGGTCAGAGAAAGCACAGGGAAAGGAAAAGGACCATGGAGGAAATCTTGAATTTCACACCCGAGTCAATAGACCTCTGAGCAAAGCTTGAACCTAACCCTCCCAACATTGATATTGTCAGTGTAGATACATCAAGGCCATCATCAACGCCACAAAGAGAAACATTCAGTAGATGGAAAAGAGAAAAAGCTAAACTGCGCAGGAAAATGCAAAAAGTTAAAGCGATTTGAAAAGATATTTAATAAATGAGATTTGTTTAAACACATTGTTCTGAACTCAAAAATATTCATTACATCCATATTGAAAATACTTTTTAAAAATACCTTTTTAGAAGCTTTATTTGTCATGAGCCACATACAGAAAGCAGGTATGGTGAGGGCCATGAAGGTGAAGAGCATCAAAACAAGCTGTAGCCTCGCAAGTCTGCAACATTACATAATACCCACAGACACAGATCAGCTGGTTTATGAATGATTTAATCTTGCAGCATATATGACAGACTGGTAAAAGCCTATACAGTATGTACAGCTTCATCCACAGAGGGATGGATAATTGAGCTTTGAAGATGTGCACAGGGAAAACTGTCACATTGTCTCAATCAAACTGAATAAAGGAGACCGTTTTTTTTGGGGGGGTGGGGTGGGGGGGGAGTATTTTCAAGATGCAAAGATGAGCCGCAAGTAAATAACTGGGCTGGTTTATGAAGCGGTTCAGTTTTTTTTGGTCATGTGTCCCTTTTGGCTGGATGTTTACATGAAACGCATCTCCTGGTTTGATTGACAGTGGCTTAAGGTGGCGTTTTCTCTGAAGCAGTCGTAAAGGAAGTGAATCAGCAGGTTTCCTAAGTTGATCATCCACTGTAAAAAGCCTCTGCGGAGCCGGTTACAGGAAGTCCACATTGCCTTTTTTATTACCTTGCAGTTTGATCACCATTCAGACGTTGCCAGATAATGGTTTCAGGATCCGCCTTATGACTGCGTTTGATGTAGCAAGAGTAATGGAAACTTCAAAGAGCTAGTTGGCAACTTTGATTCAGTGGCATCTCAGTTTCCTTTACTGACTTAATGCTTGTGCGCGCTGTACATACTTTCCATCACACAGATTCCTGAGCTCGCGTTCGAAGGCCATCTGAGAAAAAGAGGAAAATCTGCTTGTGCTTCACCGCAGGAATTACTGTGCATCAAAACAAAAACTAGCCCAGGGCATCAACATCAAAACGATCACACAGAGACACGCATTTATGCATATATCATACACCGAAACATACACTACACATACAGTTTACATATACACAAATTCACTATCTCTGTCTCCTTTCCTTCACAGCTTCTGGGCATGGCGTTCTCCATGACACTGTTCCACCACATTCACAGAACAGGGAAGAAGTACGACGCTTAGCCTCGGGGAGAGCAGCCAATGGAGAGGAGCCCCACTGCCTGATGGGAAAAGACTCTGATTTAAACACCCCCTGCTTCCCCATTCACGTAATAACCTCCTTAGAGCATCCTTTACCCCTCCACCACTTCCCAGACCGTCTGTACAGATTCCAGCTGTGTCCCCGCTCTGATCTTCTCTGTCCTCTCACCATTCATTTTGCCAAAGAGTAACACAACTGTTCAAGAAAGGACACCTACTTTTGGCAAGGGAGAGTACTTGAGTACTTTTTTTTCTTTTTGCTTGGACTAACATTTTGCTGGAAGGAACGAGAGACATTGGGACAATGAAGACTTTACTTACGCCCCTACCCCCAACCACAGCAAACATATGAAACTGATACCCTCCGCTTCTTGTGGAGTTTTTTTCTTTTTTCTCCCCTTAATTAAGCCAAGCCCTTTTTTCTTTTGTAAATGAAAAAAGTTCCAACACAGCATGCTAGTTTTCTACTTCACGGATTAACCTTTATCATCAAAATGTCAAATGATTTAAGTTTTTTTCCTGTAAGTGTTTCACTGACACTCCTGTGGGATGTAGATGTTGAACAGATCAGTGCAATGAGCTCTCAGACATGCAGTGTGTGTGTGTGGCGGGGGGGTTGTATATGAAGGGGGCACAGATACAGTATGGCTGGATGGTGTCTAATGTAATCCATGGTTTAGTTTTTGTTCATCTAGCTTTGGAGATTTGGATAGAGTGAGCGTGAGGGAGAAACATCACACAGGTGTGAGGAATCATCACTGGATTCAATTTAGATTTTACTCCTCGCCAGTTAAACAAGCGATTAGAATTGTTTATAATGAATGGATTCTAACTTGTCCATTAGCACTTCTCCCAGAAGTGGCAAAACAATCTAATCTCTTTCCTGTTTATAAATTGGGATTTGTGTAGTTACAACACACATAAAGACCAACTTTTATCAAGACCTGATTTTCTGGGCAGAGCCGAAACTGGAACTATACTGACTTTGGCATAATAATCAGTTACGTTTCCCAGATGTAGCCAGCGTAGTGATATCACGCACCACCTGATAAAGCTCCGCAGCGACTTCCGTCAATAAACCCAACGTGACTACTTCAATGTGTCCGATTCCAACCATGGAGCCATAAGAGAGAGAGATCCGGTGAAACACGATACTAGAATGATGCTTCAACCTCTATCATAACAGCCCTTTATGATGCAATGACACCAGTGATGATCAAAGTGCGTTGATACGGGAGACAGGGATTCACATTCCGGTGGGAGCAAACAATGCTATGGCAAGGAGGAGACAGAACAAGGTGGGGGGGTTGTTTCTGTGACACCCGCCGCTAAGGGTAAGGTGTAGGTGACCAAGTGGCCTCTTCTTAGAAGTGCTCCAAAACTGCGTGTGTAGTCTGTGTGTAGTCCCCACCTACACCTTACCCTGAAAGGTGGGTTTTACAGAAACAACACCCCACCTCGTCCTGACTCCTCCTGGCTGTAGCATTGTTTGCTCCCACCAGGACGTGAACTCCGGTCTCCCGTAGAAGCGTCCGTGTGTTTACGCACTGAGCTATCTGGCCGCTACGAGAACTCTAGTGCTACATCTGGATCTTATAGGTGCCTTCATCTCTAAGGACGCTACAATACTTTGATCATCACTGGTGTCATTGAATCGTAAAGGCCAGGATAGCTCAGTGCTTAATGATTACCGGTGTTGCTACATGTGTGTAGAGTTAACAATAATGCACATAAGTATAGTCTCAGTCAGTGTTTTTAGAACAGTTGTACTGTCTCGCCATTGTCTCGTCTTAGTCGTGGAAAAAGGGGGCGCTGATGAACATACTTCGTCTGTCTCATCTTGTCTGACGAGACAGACGAAGATTAACACTACTCATTTTCCTCAGACTGCACTGCCTCGCCTCATTTCAGTATTTCTTTTGACACTGTGTTCATGTTGGCCATTTTCTGTATAATTTCTGTGTCTAATTAGCCATGAATCAGCTTTCCGAACCCAATTGTGTCATTTTCAGTCCACACAGACGTACTGGCAGGTGCAAGGAGCAGTTAACATATTTCTTGTCGACAATTTTTAAATTTTTTTTTCAAGGCCATTTTTTCCCATTCCATTTCTAATTACTCATAATGATTAGAATGTGGTTGTTGGTTGTGGAAGTTATCTGGACTGGCAGTTTTACCAATCTCCAAAATTCTTTTCACACACAGTGGTATAATCAGTTCTGCCTTGAGAGATGCAGCATTTTTTTTTTTAATCTACACATTTATTCTAAACAGCACAGAATAGAGGAAAAGTTTGGGCAAAGGAAAAAAGACATTCCTTTGATATTTGTTTCTTCGAACAGGAAAAGGCCTCTGATGACACAAATGTAGAAGTAAATTAAAAAAAATCAATGTGGCAGTTGACAAATCCAGATGTCAAGAATCTAGTTATGTGGTTACTGCCCAATCAGGCCTCTATAGAGAATATGCCAAAACTAGAAAAATACAACCATGCAGGAGATCATTCGTTTGCTGCTATTGAAAGCTGAGTGGAGAAGTCATTGGGACCATCAGTGGATGTGATATAACTTTTATCCCAGCTAATCACTGAGGAGAGTTTGATGTTAAACTCATATATCACATTGCTGCCTCATGAGCTAACAAATGACTCATCAAAGAGAAAATATTACCCTCTGTGTCTCTTTGCCTATCAGTATTACCTATGGTCATTCTTAGCATTTTCTTATTGTTATTTTCATGGCTCAATCCGAATGACGCAGTTTAAGAACAAGTGGCAGGGGGCGTCATGCATCAGGAAACAACACATTTGGGTGGTGATGTGCAACGACCCTGCTGCCTGTGATTCACTGCCTGGCCCCAGATGCTTCCACTCATCTTGTTGTGTCCACGGGGGGAACATGACAGCTGCTGATGTACAGCGCAGGCACGAGCGGTCACATCTCCCCTGCTTGGCTGCCTCCACAAACACCCCACACAGCCCTTATTTACTGCCTCCCTCTGCAGACCCCCGGCACTACATGCACAGTAGCTGGCAGCACTGACTTAGTAGAAATACAACCGTGCTCTTTGGACACATAAAAGCAGTTGTGGGGCAGAACCTGCAACTTGCAAGAGGTTGATACAGATCAATGAGCGGTTCAGTGTTCAGACTGCAATGTATCCTCACAGGTTTTAAAGAAACACGTACACATATACACATAGTAAATGCACGTCACAGAAAATGAAGCGAACCTACAGTTTCCATCTCCAGCCCTGAGGCTTCAGAGTCCCAGCATGCAAACTCTGCATCTCCTTGCCCCTGACTCTTCTGACTGTGCTGACATTCAAAGAAAAGGCTTTGGCGTGTTTCCAGAGAGCGGGGATGAATGCCATTTCAACAGTTGCTGTTCAATTGTGTTACTTTTTTGTATGTGCGTTGTCGCAGTTTGTTTTTATACAATATAAGATTGCTTTGTTGCACATTGTGAGAGCATGACAACAATCATTTGTTTCTTTGGGGATTAGGCATAATGATGTTTTTTTCATTGCTACAGGCATTTAATGCAATTAAGTCAGAATTGAGAGAGATGGAAAAATAAATCGTGTACTGCACATCTGTCATCATGCATCTCTGTATTAGGATCTAGTTTGATTAAATCAAAACATAGATTAAATTGAATTGAATTAATTGAATCAGTTTGTCTTTCAAACCTCATTATATATATCATTATATATTTCAACAGCATACTATTAGATGACATTACAGCAGGGAGCAAAAGTTACTGCAAAATATCATTGCTGTATGCCCCGGATGTAAATGAGCTCATTTTTACAACTGATGTGACTTAAATCTCTGCCATTTCTAATCACATTTACATACAATTTAATTGGCTTTTTTATTATTATTATTATTTTAACACGCGTAACAACCCATACTTCTTTACAGATGTTACTTCCACCTATTTGCTATTCATTCTCTCATGAGTGATAGGTTTTCTGTTTTCAGCAGTAAAGCAGCATTGTAAATTTGATGTACATTTGTGTTTTTCTGTCGGTATGGTTCTCATGTTTTATTCGACTACATTTGCATCGTGTAGTAAACCACTCTTTTCCTTATGTTGTCTATGTTTGTTTGTTTTTTGGACGGAGTATAAAGCAGTTCTCAACCATGCAAGCACTCCCAGTAAGCCACAGAGATGGTACAGGAAGGATGCACATGCAGAAATTGGGTTTTGTCTGCTGTGGAGAATATGTATGCAGAAACAGTTTTTTTTTTCCTTGCCACCTTCAGCATATTATTTCTGTAATCTCCTGCTAATCCTTCCCCCGTGCTAAAATTGAATATCTGAGCAGTGAAAATGTATGCTCTAGAAATGGTGTGTTTGATGTTGTGTTTGCCGTGTAGCACTATCTGCTACCTGCCAGCGTTGTCCTGTGGAGTTTCTGCTACATGTGAAAACACTCTGAATATACTAGATGGTGCACCACCTTCTCTTTATCCTCTAAATCATCTATTTTTTAAATAAAGGAAAGAGTGTCTCAAAAATCCCACAATACTTAACGCTCATTGCCTTTTATGTTTAATGACTCAATCCCTCTGATGTGCTCCCTGTGTATGTCACTGTCAATTATATAGGCGCCATTACAACAGCGTTTGATGCCGATGCTCTCTTTGGGGGGTTGGGAGACAGGAACTGGCAGGAAGAGTAAAGTGAAGCTGTGTCACAGCGGATCACATGGTGTATTCAGGAAAAGACGTTGGCATCACTGCCTTTAAATTAGCCGCAAAACAACAAAACAAAGCCTGAGGGACAGTTGTCCTACAGATACTGAGGCGAGCTAAAGGTAGTCTGCCAGTTTCACAGGGTTTTTTTAAGTACAAAAGAACGATGATGAAAGCAGGATGATGAGCAGCAGATGAGTATTTTTATGTGGCGCTGTATCCATTTTGAACCTAATTGTTAGCAGCCCCTGTGGAGTTTATTGTGCCATTCCACCGTGGCTTTTTTGTTTTAAATCACTGTTCCTTCTATGCAAAATATGACCTATTTTAGCCTTTGTACAGATTATTTTGTATGAGTAACATGTATTGAAATAAAGTGAACCAAAATTAACTGGATACTTCTTAAAATTTATTTCATATTACTGGTAAGACTTTTATTTTGGTGAGCCTGTTCAGTTTGTCCCCACACAACATTATTCACCATGTTCTGCTGCCTGTTGTGTTGCCCTGAGTGAGTAAACGTTATTGCCAACAGCAACAAGGCATTTAAATGTCTGCCATGCTGTTTTACAGACTAACACTCATACTATTTATTCTCCTTTTAAAGCTGCAGGTAGATAAACTGATCTGCTTAAAAGTTCTCTCTGAAGTAGTGAAGGTTTGGATTTTATTATCTTTGGGCATGAACAGTTAAAGCACTGTCTATTCACTGGCTTCTATATTTGATTTTAGCTGCGGGATTCTCAGAAGAATTGTTTACCCGTTGGGAAATGAAGAGGCGCTGAGGAGTGACGTATGCTAGGCCTGTTCAATTACAATGTTTTACTGTCAACTTTACCCGATAATAAACTTCTTCAAAATACATGAGAGTGGAGTCGGTCTGGCCTTTGGCAAAAACCCAAACTATGCCTTTAAAAATGTAAAACCAAACTTGCATGGACATGAAGGTAAAGCCAAAGTTGGTTTACTTCCAAAAAAAAAGATCAATCTCATTAAGTCTTCATGTACCTCTGACAAGGTAGCGAGGTACCTGAGGGAACCTCTGTCCTTCCATCACTCCACAGGAGACACTTTATGTAATGAATAAAAAGAAAACCCTTTGATTACGCATTCACATACAGTATCCCCCACTACCAAGGACAGGTCAGACTCCATTTTCATGAGCCAATGCAGGAATCAGACTCAATGGTGAATCTTTTACACATCTTCAGTAACCCAACGCTCCTGAAACATATCACCCACCACCCCGCAGGTGACAGCAACAGATCCATTTCCAAGACGATTATCAATTGGGAGTTTTACATCTAAATCTCAATACAGGTTAGGCGGCATGACATAATTTTCTATCTTGTTTCATCTAGAAGTTCACAAATGACACAGCACAGCAGAAACCTAAAAACAAAGTCTTTGACTCATGTCTTTGACTATGCAGTCTGTGGATTAAACCACTTTCCGTCAGACACAATAAATCCTGACAACACAACATACAGTAGATGCAGCATGATTTAGGCCAAAGATACAGGAACGCAGAGGTAACATTAGGGACAGGGACAGGAGGACAGACGGACAGTGTCTAACAAACTCACAGCAGGTTGACAATACGCCAAAGCTCACGGCTCATTCAGCTGCAGTCAGCCCAGAGATATTTTTTGTGTAATCTGACCCAGCGGCCTACATAGACAGTTCTGGGCCCAGCCAGCATGGCGGGGCAGCGTCACATCCCCATACCCCCCTTTTAGGCTTCCCTCTCCCGCAGCCTGCAAACGACCCCCTTCACACAGATTCAGTTGGCGACAAAGTATCTGCGGGGTGGGGCTGAAAGTGAGGACTGGTGTAAAGTGCAGTTGACTCTAAATCCACGGCACCACTGTGAAAACGCCAACAAACTATGGACAGGCAACAGAATCTGAACCGAGTTGATACCTTCTCCTTCGTCAACCCCTGGATTAGATATTTCCTCTTCTTCTTCAGCTTCTTATTCTGGGTAAGTTGAGTGTTGTACGATTAAATGATCGTTCTGCCAGGAGAACAGGCCATGTACTGACGAAAACATTTCTGTCCCGCCACTCAGAATACTCGTATTTCAGGGCATACGAATGACCTGTGATAAAGGAGGTTTATATTTAAAAAGTAAGACGTGCTTGAATAAAAGCTATACTAAAAAACAAGAAGTACAAAGGGCTTATGAATAATAAATAAGGGAATTTAATTCAGATCAAATCCTGCACACAGCCTCCTCACTGCCACCTACTTTAAATTTATTGCCATTATATATGGACATTTAAACTATAAAATACCTGGTGAATCACCTGATCAATCACAAATCACCTGCAAGCTTGCTGGGTACTTTTGTATCCGAAGGATTCTATACTGTGTGTTTTCTATCACACTGTTGTTTAGAAACAGTTGTTGCCTGAATTATTTTACAGTAGAACTACAGAAATTGTGAGTCTATATGACTCTAACACTACTGCTGTTAATTACCTAAGTTACATAACATAACATAACATAACATAACATAACATAACATAACATAACATAACATAACATAACATAACATAACATAACATAACATAATAACTGTACATAACACACATTTTAAAATCAATTTAAATTAAATTACAGAAAAGGTGTGACTGTGGACGAATAAGAGTCAGACACAGTGTAAACAAGGGACCATGGCTTAAATACAACAAGCTTCACTGCAGCTACAAGGCCATGACACAATTGGGAAAGGAGATATAAAGGTTTATAAGACAATATGATGCAGGCATGAAACCATCCATCAGGGTCTTTGCCCCTGATCAGTTGTTCCTTCCACACACATAGACTCACACACACACACACACGCCAACTCAGACTCCCTCCCTGTTCTATCACATCATTCCTATCTGTTCCCTGATCATCTATAGAGCCACAGATGTGATCTGTGTGCAGAGTTCCTACTCCATCATCATATCCCTGTTCATCCAGTCCTACATAAACACAGCGAGGTGACGAACGCTGTGCCGCTCTCTGACTGTGTTAAGAGCCAATCAGAATTTAACTGCAGCTCCAGCGGTCGCACAGCTCAGCTTGTGTTGACTTTGTTTTGCCTTTTCATGGGCTCAGAACAGGCTCTGAACACTGCAGCCATAATCCATCACAGCTCAGTTCAGCTGGCTTTCACCTCCACACAATCCACCAGGAGAAGCCTAATTCATTCCCTTTAAAAGCCTGAAAAGAGAGCTAGAATACATTCACTGTCAGTCTGTGTTGTGTGTGCGCGCGTGTGTGTTTCTGCACACACATACCACAAACACTAGTATTCGCAGACGCACACATTGTGGCAAACCTACAAGCGGAGCTGCAGGTGCAAACACTCCCACACAGCACACAATATCCCTAAAAGACAGACCTGACAGTACTAGTGCAGATCCAAACAAAATGTGCACCATCAGTGTTTGTGTTTGTATTGTAGTTATTGTCTTTTCAGGACAGATTCATAAATGTGGGAGGAAAAGACATAACATTTCAAAGTAACAATTTACTTTTCCAGAACCCAGAGAGAATTTTGTGCAACAGTCGCGAAGGCTGCCAAATAAAATTACACCTCTCACACGTGATGCACCGTGTATCGTTATGACTTCCAGAGATCTGATTCAGGCTTTTCAGACAGAAATAAAACAAAGCCATGTTTACACAGGCTGAACAAAAGACACCATGTGTATGCACAATAGCACACACACACACATAATTAACAATCAGGAGAATATTTGTGAACCTCAATGCTGAAAATAAAAGCAATGACAGGTGTATTGTTTTTCAAGGTGAGAAATGCAATCACGGAAAGGAGGGAAATTAGTGTTGACAATCCAATCAACAGGTAGCTCTATTTCCGTCTTTTTCCCATCCTCTGCTGTTGTACTGTATCTTATGGAAAGGTTCACTCACAACACAAGCTATATTATTACTAACAGCACGCACACACACGCACATACACACACACACGCGCGCGCGCACACGCACACGCACACACAAACACACACACACACACACACACATACAATCACACACACACACAGTCTGAGTCGTCATCGTGTTGAGACCTCATTACAGATGGTATTCTTCACTTCATTTACTGCCTGCAGTGTGAGCTCATAGCAAATCTTGCTTCCCTTCAATATTTTACACAATAGGAGGTTTTTATTATTATTATTATTATATTTTTTTTTAAATAAAGCTACAGAGCAGCTTCACTGACAGATCAACACCCTGAACTTTCCAGAATCTACAGCTGCACACACTGAAGAAAAAAAAAGATCTCCAGTCCACCTACAGTTGTGAAAATACAAAACACTGCAGTGTGTAGCATGGGTGGAAAATAATTGTTGTTTTTTAAACAGAGGTCCCATTCGGGGGACGGGGACATTTGTGCAGTATTAAAAGTGAAAAGAAGGAGGTTCTGCATTAAACCACCATCCAAATTCAGATGAAATTCAAGATCCATATGTTTTGTTATCCTTTTCCAGACAGACATCCACCTGTTTATCATAAACATGTAAACCGTGGCTACAGGTACTGTGCATTTTCAGTGCCTGAGGAAAAGCTCATCACTGCAAAGCCCAACACATCTGTCGTGGATGACGCCGCAAATGAAGTCAATTCAGAAACAAAGCCAAAACAGCAGGGGCAATATATTTCCCACACGACAAGTTTTTCCACAACGAATTAAACCAGACACCAAGAAATATAGATATTAATAAAGGGAGCTTTTATAGTTGAGAATGCGACACCTCTCTGACTGTAATTTACAGTATAAAGATTCCCTCAAAGACAGAATCACAATATGAAACTGACAGGTATGAGTGTTATTTGTAAGCACCTGATGCTGACTCCAAAGGAATCTGCTTTAACTTGCTTTTAAAGTCTTGATGTGGTTAAATCTATATTAAAACTATTTCTTTCTTTTCCCTAGGTTTTGTCATTGGTGATTGTTGCAATCGGGGTGTACGCTAAAGTCCAGAAAGCTACAGGTAGTAAACAAAACACACACCTCTCTAACATACAGGTGCATACAGGAGCAACCTATGTAACTGTGTTACAACTATAGAGAGCTTGGGTTTTTTTTATCCTTTTTTGCATATGTTCACTTGGCTTCAGCTATGTGACACTTTTTTATCAGTGGTGTCCTGTCTGATTGAATTCACCTCTTAATAAAATGACAGTGTCTATGGAAACCATCTATATGATGATGCAGAAATGCAGTACAGTATAATGAGTCGTTGCATCAAAAATAACTCATGTAGCCAAAATAAATACCCACATAGCATAATTCAACAAGTCTACATCCACCGTGTTATGTCCAATAATAAGCGGGAGGTATGTGGGTCTTCACTTAACACACACTCGTCCATCACTACAATTCCACGTCTCCTTTTCCGGCACACTAACGTAACACTGTCCTGCTTACAGAACAACGACCAATAGCCGTGTAAAACGGTTACCATGGTAACGCCACTACGCTACACACGACAGCCACTGCTGCGACACAAAAATCAATAATGACATACGGAAATGACAGTACTGTGCAGGCTAACAAATGGATTGGAGACGAGCGGGTTACAGATAAACAGACCTGTACAGCAAACACAGCGGTCACTTGTTGCTCCCAGGACAACACTCTGATGAGCTGCACACGGCCCGCCCCCCGCTCAGCTCCACCAACCAGATGAAGATGACAGGCTAACTCTAAAACTCTTCAATGAGGACGCTACAATGTTAATTTAAAATATGACAATAAAATGCATTTTACTCACGAATAGTCCCAATTGTTTGTACAAAATACACCCTCCTTTCTTTCCTTAAGAAGAGCTCGATAACTCTGTTGTTCAGATGATCTGTGCGTTTCGGTTACAATAATACGTACTTTTCTATTGCCATCTAGGCTAATGCTTAAAGTCCAGCCTGCCCTGATGTATTTCCGGCATAAATTCTAATTCGCGCCGCCGTTTTAAATTTTTTTTTATTAAACTTTATTTACAAAGTTGTTTTAAATCAACACAAACAGACTTGCGCGTGCGGGTCGCTACAGATGCTACTTGCTAGCTCTGACTCTCTGACCATCCAATCAAAGGATGTGAAAACCGCGACTTCATTGTACACCGAATGGTTTAAGAAACAGTTCCATTGGTTGGTTCTGAAGGCCTTAAGGCAGATATATTTTCCCCGGGCAACAGGTGATGACTGAAATATGACTAATCAAAACTCTCACGTAAATATACACACGACTGGAAGCAGTGCAACCGAGAGAGAAGCTATGAAAGAGAGAGAGATTATTTAATGACGAGTCATGGAAACATATATGAAAACATTAGTCAGTGATTTTACATTTCATTTGTAAAATCTAGCAGGTAGACAACAACATGAACGATTATGCCTCCATATGCTGTAATCCTCAACAAACCAGTGAACACACAAGGGAAAGGAAGCAGCTTGTATAAGACGGGAGGATAAAACCTGTTAATGTAAATAAAGGTTTGAAACGAGGGGGAAGGGAGCAGTAGAGACACGTAAACAGAGGCTGTTATGTTCCTTTCTTTCTGCCAGACTCTGTGCGGGACACGATCCTCATCGACCCAGCTGTCATCCTAATTGTGGTGGGGGTGGTCATGTTCTTCATTACTTTCTGCGGCTGCGTCGGGGCCCTCCGAGAGAACATTCACCTCCTCAAGACAGTAATAGACATAACAGACACCTCACTCAACATGCTCCCTCTGCCCGACTCCTGCTATACTCAAGCACATCCTGGTGGGCTGCAAGACCAGCCTCAGTCAAGGCCGGTACACCTGGCGGCACAACCAGGTGTTACCTAACCTGACACTGGACAACTAGGTGGGGCACGGGACTGGAAGATGCTGGCAGACGTAGGCCGGAAGCTTTGCTTCCCAACAGAAATAGCTACTACACACCTACGACCAGATCTTGTGCTTTGGTCAGCCGCAGCCAAGCAGGTGTATATCATTGAGCTCACGGTGCCCTGGGAGAGTGCGGTGGAGGAGGCCTACGAGCGCAAAAAGCTGAGATATGCAGATCTCACAGCAGATGCACAAAGGCGTGGCTGGAACGCTAAGGTCCGCCCAGTTGAAGTAGGCTGCAGAGGATTCATAGCCACCTCAACATCCAGGCTTCTCCGGGAGATGGGAGTACGGGGAAAGGCCCACAGGCAGGCAGTCAGGGACCTTTCCAGGGCTGCTGAAAAGGGAAGTCAGTGGCTGTGGCTAAAGAGAAAGGACTCCAGCTGGGCTCTCGGATGAGCGATGGCATCTAGGGAGGGAGACCGGGACACCGGATATCACTGCTGAACCCTCTGGAGGTGTCGTGGGCCAATCAGCGAAACACCGACGAAGGAGGGCGCCCACTTGATAACCCGTAGGATGCCATCAATCATTCCAGTAACCCACAGAGTCTCGAGTATGCAATAGGGGATAATAACAACTCGTTCTACATAACAGACCTTGTTCAGATGATCTGTGCGTTTCGGTTACAATAATACGTACTTTTCTACTGCCATCTAGGCTAATGCAGTCCAGCCTACCCTGATGTATTTCCGGCATAAACTCTAATTCGGGCCGCCGTTTTAATTTTTTTTATGAAACTTTATTTACAAAGTTGTTTTAAATCAACACAAACAGACTTGCTTGTGCGGGTCGCTACAGATGCTACTTGCTAGCTCTGACTCTGACCATCCAATCAAAGGATGTGAAAACGGCGACGTCATTGTACGCCTGCTCTCGGAGCTGGCGACACGGACTGGTTTAAGAAACAGTTCCATTGGTTGGTTCTTAGGCCTTAAGGCAGATATATTTTCCCCGGGCAACAGGTGATGACTGAAATATGACTAATCAAAACTCTCACGTAAATATAAGATAAGATAAGATAAGATAAGATAAGATAAGATAAGATAAGATAAGATAAGATAAGATAAGATAAGATAAGATAAGATAAGATAAGATAAGATAAGATAAGATAAGATAAGATAAGATAAGATAAGATAAGATAAGATAAGATAAGATATACCTTTATTCGTCCCACATTGGGGAAATTTCGGCGTTACAGCAGCCACAGGGATAGCAGTGTGTATTAAACAGATAATAGAAAAAAGTAGTAAAAAATAAAAATAAAAAATAAAGAAATTGCAATAAAAACACTAGACATCTCAGAAAAAAAAAACGACACACGACTGGAGTCATGGAAACATATATGAAAACATTAGTCAGTGATTTTACATTTCATTTGTAAAATCTAGCAGGTAGACAACAACATGAACGATTATGCCTCCATATGCTGTAATCCTCAACAAACCAGTGAACACACAAGGGAAAGGAAGCAGCTTGTATAAGACGGGAGGATAAAACCTGTTAATGTAAATAAAGGTTTGAAACGAGGGGGAAGGGAGCAGTAGAGACACGTAAACAGAGGCTGTTATGTTCCTTTCTTTCTGCCAGACTCTGTGCGGGACACGATCCTCATCGACCCAGCTGTCATCCTAATTGTGGTGGGGGTGGTCATGTTCTTCATTACTTTCTGCGGCTGCGTCGGGGCCCTCCGAGAGAACATTCACCTCCTCAAGACAGTAATAGACATAACAGACACCTCACTAATACTGCGGCTGTGTTTTGCTTCTGATGCCGCAGATTAATTGAATTCAAATCCAAAGCCAAGTCTTGCATCTCACGACTAACAACAAATCTGGCAGTCACTTGTAATTCTGTGTTAGTTGGACTGTGTTTTCATTTTTGTTTTGTTTGTTTGTTTGTTTGTTTTGCCTGAGCAGTTCTCCTTTAGCCTGACACTGGTCTTCCTGATACAGCTGGTCATAGCAATCCTGAGCTTCTTCTACTCTGATCAGGTATTTGACTCTTAACTCACAGTGCTGTGCACTAATCACTACAAAGTCACACCTGCCTCCACCTCTGTTCCACCTCAACACTGACACTGACCATAAATGCCCCCGAGTGCCATTGATTTTGTGTATTCCTTCACAGCTTTTGGACATTGTGCACAATGAAAAACTACAGCGTATAAAAAAACTTAAGGAGGCATCTGAGTACAAAGAGTTGTCACTGCATAAACACACAGCATCTATTAAACACAAGCGAGTGCGTTTATGTGACAGAGTATCGCAGCTGCACGGAAATTTAATGCAACTTCAGGGTGATGACAGAAACCAACTGAAATGTGCTTGAAAAAAAAATAAACTGAAAAGGAAATATTTAGAAAATGCACTGGTTTGGTCTGTCATTACATTTCATTTGCAGCAAAAATATGACAGCTGATGACACGGTGCCTTTTATTTATTGTGTCTGATCAAAGTACTTTAATCAGATCCTATCATTGTAAAATGGTAAATAGTGTTGCTCATCTAAACCAAGTCTTTTTTAATCACTTCCATTAATCCTTTTGGAAGCATGTGTGGCGGGTCTGATACCTATGTCAGGGTTCAACTTATTATAAAGGACAGTATCTGGATGACAACAGGGAATCCTCTGTACCACTCAGTGACCTCTCTATACATCTGAGCCCCATGAGTGACCCTGGCGTCTGATATAGACGCCAGGATTCCCCCCGCTTTCAGCGTCGAATTATCTCCTACAATAACATTCCATTATGGGTCCGTCGAGATTAAAGCAACTAGCGGCAACAAACCCTGACGCTGGTGTCTGGTAGTGAAGTGTCTGGGGCCTGTTGACGCTGTGCCTCTCCTCTCCCTCGTGTTCTCTGTCAGTGCCTGCTGCTTAACAGAGCTATTTAACAATCCTCCAGCAGCCTTCCTTGCTAAATGATTCAGAAGCTTCAGCACTTCAAAGAGGAACCAAATGTTCCATTTCAACAGATCCTTGAAGGAGACTTTGCCTCTAATGACATGAGGAGGGGGGGCAATGGGCCCTGGGGCCCAGGAGGGGGCGGGGTCTTATGGGGGACAGTTGTAAAAATCCCCCCAAAATTTTGCAAGTGACTGTAGAATAAAATGATTGGGCACATTTGATACAGTGCACAGTGTTTATCAACATAACCTGGTCTAACACGGGCACAACTGGAACAATTCAAAAAGCCCTTAGCAAAACTGCAAACAGAAGTTCATTTCAAGCCTAATGAAATTTTAAAGTTCCACACCTTATTAGCATACAGTGCTGCTATTAGCATATACATCTGCACTCAGTCTATAAAGCATGCCCCCCCCCACACACACACACACGCACACACACACCGAGTGTTTTCAAAATCTGTGAAAGATGGAGTTTTGGATTGAATATCTTTTCATTATACTGTGTATAACAATAGAAAATGTGGATATTAGCAGAAAAGGCCTAAGAAAACGCTGTATTGGAATTTAATATAACAAACTCTAAGAGCCATCAAAATAAAGTAGCAGTTTTAATGTCTAAATCGACCATTAAATCTAAAAAAAAAAAAGTCAATTACAGTTTCTTCCATAGAATCAATGTATTTCATTTATATTTCATCTGGGTTTTGTTTATTCAGCTCTAGCAAAGCTAATGAGAATTAACGCACTATAATAACAAATGGGTATGTGCATGCAGTTCTCTGTCATCGCTGAAATAAGGTTGCCTTTATCTCAAAGGCATGAATGGTTTAATTATCATTATTCTGCACTGCCGCAGCAGCCGTCCCCGCTTCTCTGCTGTCTGGTTGCAATACCTCCCACATGATGCTCATAGAATAAAACAACACAATCTTAGCCGAGTCCCACGTTGGATACATATATTATTTTTTTACAGTATACATTTTAATATGGACAGATTCATCAATATAATGTAATATTCAGGAATTAACTGAGCCAGAAAATGTGAAAGACTTCACCGTCATTTGTGTATATATCTATCTCTGGGCTTAAACTGAACTCCCTCGTGTACTCTCCTCCTAGACTCCGGATGCTTTGGGGAAGTTTGTGAAAAAAGCCATTGTGCACTATAGAGATGACCTGGATCTGCAGAACCTGATGGATTACATCCAGAAAGAGGTGCTGTGAGCAATTACAATCTAATAATGAATGTGGTTGGCTGTGTAACTGTCCACATCACGTATGTCTACAAATTGACAGGTAGCTGATTAGTTAATATGTCTGAGCACTATATCCAGACACTAAAATCCAGTAACGTGAGTGCTGTCTAATGTTTGTTATTTTAGCCCTGGTGAGGGTTTTTCCACATAAGGTCTGACATGTAAATGCATAGTAGTGTGTGAGTCTCCTCCTGTGGTGCTTTGCTTCCATCTGCATACACTGGTTCACTTATGAGCCTGGGGTTTCCCATGTGAGAAGCCCAGTCTGACAGGCTGCACAGTCCAGCGTTTCTAAATATATCTGTGCTGTGTTGTGCTCTCTTCTCTCTCTTCCTCTTCCTCTTATGCAGTTCAAGTGTTGTGGTTGGAACAGCTACACTGACTGGTCTTGGAACCTGTACTTCAACTGTACACATACGAACCCCAGCTCCGAGCGCTGTTCTGTACCATACTCCTGCTGCACTCCCGTTCCCGGAGAGGTGTGTAGTGTTTTGATCAAAAATTAAAACATAATCTTCTTCGATCATGTAAAAATAGACACAATAAGGTAAGTAATAATATAATTTCAATGAAATGCAAGGCTCGTGTTAGACTGGAGTAATCTTAGCCATCAAAAACCTGAAACAGCAACAGAAAAAGCGGCAGCGGATGCAGATGGGATAAAAGTGGCTGCATCAGCTGGTTTAAAGTCGACTATTTAACATCTCCTGAATCGATGCACTTAAAGTGAAAACTGATTCCTGAGCCTCACAACCACTAAAGCAGCTTTTATGGGCACAGGTAATAACAGTATGTTGTGCATGTACATATTACTGTCAGGTATTCAGATATTGCAGCACCTCAGCATGTGCTGACTCCTTTTAATTAAACGACAGGCAAGTAGATATTTATTTCCAGTGTAGGAATCGACATGATCGAAGAAACCGGTGACATGTTTACTGGAAGCAGGATCTTTGCATCAGTTTGACCTTGTATAAGAAAAAGAAATGGGTGTGTAACAGCAGTGCGTGTTTATTTCATTTGCCACGAGGCAACATCAGCACATCTACATCTGCAGGTATAGACAGCTGCAGTTATTCAGCTGCTGCTGCAGGTACCTGGTCTGATAATAACCTTTCTCTCAGTGATTCACCGGTGAAGAATCTGCAGATTACGCGAATGATTGGTGTGTATATTGAGTCATAAACAAGCTCCAGGAGATGCAGCATTACAAATATATAATTTTTTTTTAAAAACACAGACAAAGTTACAGTGTTTGCAAGCGAAATGAAATATAATTGACTCATTCAGCATGTACAATTTACTTCGAGATGATATGCTATCAAACATGGAGCCAGCAGAAACACCAACAGTAACCTCCTCCAAAATCCAAGTCCTTTTTCATGACGGGTTTACATTACATGCACATATAATCAACATACAGCCGCCTGCACACTCATTAAAAAAAACTGCACAGATGTTTGCAGCAAGGGTCTCACACACATGCACGCACACATGTACACACACATGCACAACCAGCATATTTGTAGTGTACTCAAATGATGTTCTCATGCATACACGAGTACACAGTAGGAATGGCTTTACCCCAACTGTCTGTTCAGACACACAGTGTATAAGCCATCACTTATGATTAGCTCTGGTCTGGGTGAAAACATGAGGGGAGAGAGAGACAGAGACAGAGAGAGAGAGCATGCAGATCCATCACACTACTATTGATTCCACGTCACGCTACATGGGAAACAGATTAGCTTTTTTCTACATGGCTTTGAAGAAATAAATGGGTTAATAAAACATTATTAGAGCTGAAGCAGCGCTGCAACCAGCTGCTCTCTGTCTGTTACTGCATGGCTACTTCAGGAACTGAAGTCACATCAGACGGAGGTGGGATGTTTCGCCTCCTTGTCATTTACTTTCTTTCATTCTAAATCTCTGCAAATCACAGGTTTTTGCAAAACTCCCTCTGCTGTCGCAATAGTTGATATCTTTGTCAACGCAAAATAGCAGGGGATGTGAAACCACGACCTATCACAGCATCCTATGAGAGTTTGTGTGGTAATGACAATAACATTCACATCCTCTCTCTCTGTCTTTGCTCCTGCCTTCCTCTCTCTCAGGCAGTGATTAACACAATGTGCGGTTTTGGGGTTCAAACCCAGGACCACCTGGAAGCAAACAAGTCAATATACCCAGTCGGCTGTGCAGGCAGGGCAGTGATGTGGATTGAGTCTCATCTGCTGCTGGTGGGGGCTCTGGCTCTGGGACTGGCATTGCCCCAGGTAACACCCGTTTATGCAGTCTCTCAATGCAAGCTGACTCTAATCTTGTTAGATAAGGACTGAGTATCTCACTCGCACACGCACACACAGAACGGGTCAATAGAGGCACCAACTGGAGGTGTAACTACGTTGAGCATGTAGTAAACAACACATTGAATGTCCCTGCTAAATCCACTGCAGACTCATATGTTGCATTTGCAAGTGGCTGTGAAATAGTCAGAGCAACACTTCATCAATCATCCTCGTTTTCCCTCACGAGGGTGATTGATCCCTCAGGTGACACACATCAGCTTGTGAGCTTCCATCAACCCCCCTGCACAGGTTCACATATAGAGAAACTCGCCCGAACTCGCATTTTAAAAAAATCTACTTTTTGTTTTACATAATCCAACAGGGTGAGGTTAATGTAAGGCCACTGGAATATAATTTAGAAAAGAGATTGACACATACATAACAATTACTGGGCCCTATGGGGCAATACAATTTTAAATGCACATTATTCATTTACTACTCTGCTCTAGATCCAGAGCATCGTTTAATGTGCAAGTTTGTTCCCGTGCACAATAATGTGACATTATGTGTCTGAGAAAGGACACTGGCAATTCACGTCCTAGCTACTGAGCAACGCTCCAGAATCCACCTCTAATCCCAAAGCATTAGGTAATGATAATAACTGAAGTCAGTATGTTAGATCGGCTGTGAAATCACATTAGCACTTATCAAGAGCTGTCACGAAATAATTAGCGCCCTTATCAAAATGATTCAGGTACTGTCACTGTGTGTTCTCGGACAGCACGCAGCCTTGTCAGGAGATCTTTAGCTTTATCTATTTCTCTATCACATCTGCCTGATTGGGCCCCCGATGATTTTGCTGAGGGGGAAAGCGCGTAAATTACCCACGAGGACTGTCAAAACAATCACCTTAGTATCCCGGTTGCTTTGATGTGCAGTAAATCTGATGGTGAAGTTCTCTTTGCTGTCTCACAACTGAATTACTAGATTTGTCAGCATGAAAAGCCACATTTCAAACAAAACAGTGCATTATTCAAATGCCGATTTAAACACAGTTTTGTGACACTGTGAATTCTAAATTGACAAAATAATTAAGTGACTCAATGCAGTTTTGAGACTATAGGGACCTTGTGATGCTCAGCAGAGGCTGTAGAGTTGGCGTGTGTCTGTTCTGTAATCTATAATGGCAGCTGCTGTACTCTAGATTGCAGGGATCGTGCTGTCCCAAATCCTGATCTCGCAGATCCAGGATGAGATTACCTCAGTGTTGTGAGAGCGGGCAACACAGGGGAAGAGAAGATGATGGAAGGACAGAACTTGCAGTATTCTGCTCAGCTCCTCTGGGATGTGAAAGGACGTCTTTTTACGGCTATTGTATCTCAGCTTTGTTCGAGTACATTTCCTATGCTTAACACGCTGTGCACTTTATTCTGTCACAGAAATTGTCTTTCACAAGCAATATGCAAAGTGTACATTGTTTGGTTTTGATAATAGGTCTAGGTGTAGCTCCTGACATGACGAGTTTTTTCTAAATAGTATTTATATTTAAATGTGGTACTAATAAAAATTCAGAGGAAAAAAAGTCACAATTGCCTACATTGATTACATGTTAGCTTTGCTATAGGAATTAACTTGGATAAAGCAAGCGTTTATGTATCAGAGTTAAAGGCAACTAATAGTGCAAATAGAAAACATGTGGTTAGCTCATAATCGTGAGACTAGTGCAATTCTGCTTATATGCACAGTTTAACTGGTCAGCAACATTTAAGCTGCCGTGGCAAGATCATTTCCGAGCTGGTAATCAAGTGCCCAGAAAGTCCCCCCTCCCAAAAAGACAAATATGGGTACATCTGATTCTTGTGTTAGTTTGGTGGGGGTTTTTCCACGGAAGCTGTTCTCCAGGCCACGTTTCTAGACATGAAGAGCCATGGCCCTCTGCATCAGGCGAGCTGTCAGTGGAGAGTCTTGCTTGATGGCATCGCGCTCGACCAGGAGACATCTGGAGGAATTCAGCAGAAGATGATACATGGAGAACACAGATTTAGACATTCAGTACAAGCTGAGTAGCTAACATGATCAATAATGAACATGTAACATGGAGCACAGACAGGGGATGTCGGTTACATAATGGAAACATATATATGCAAGTGGAACGACGGCGCTCAAGGAAAACAGGAATGGGCAGCTACCTCGGTATACTGTACCGCACTCAACAGAATCGCATAGAAATATGCTGATGGCAAAGACATACAGAAATGAAATGGAAAATGCCGAGCTGAAGTGCCCTATATTTGGCCTAAAATCTCAATTGTGCATTACCTTCCCATTTTCTGGTGTTGCTTGTTGTCAGATTTTATGGCTGCATGAATAAGCAGCTGATTGAAGACGTCCCTCTGCAAACAAAAGTGGACAGACCCATTTGTGAAGACAATACAAACGTTGCACTGGATATAGTCTTTCTACCCTTTTGCGTTATACTGTGTATTGTAGCATACTGTAAACTCATGCACCTTGCTGAACAGTTTTACAAACACAAGGGACATAAAACCCATCAGCATCCATCACAGAGTTTCATTATTCATACACTCATGCACTGTGCTCCATGTTCTCTCACTATGGAGCATGTTTATAGACTGAAAGGCTTTAGCTCTTATGTAGAGTGTTCTTCACCTTTGGCCTATTTTCACTTCAGCTGGGATTACAGTCAAGAATACACAAAACAGTGTGATCAATGATATCCAAACAAAATAAAGCTTCAAGGCTAAAAGCTTTTGAAAGGTGCAGGGTGACTTCATTTCTATGGAACTTACCTGAGCATCACTGCCACCTATGTCTACCACACGGTAGCGTAGAGGATGCAGGAGCTCCACAGCTCTGCTGTAGTTACCCTGGTCATACTCTATCATTGCCTGACACATGGGTATTCCGATAGTCTCAGCCAGCTGAAGCTGCTGATTTTCCCCTGGGTCCCTGTAAAGAAAAGTGGAGGCTTTAATAAATGAATTACTTGCAAAGAAAAACATACTTGTATACTATTTTTATACAATTTAAATACTTAATACATATTTGTACATTTTTGTATACCTCATCAAACTGTTTCACCTAAATGCGACAGACCCAAAGTATGATAGTTAGCATACATTTTAATATGCATCCCTTAACAGGCTCTAAAAGATGGTGAATGGCTTTTGTCCTTAATGCAATGGTTTGCGGCAGTCAACTGGAATAAAAGCAGTGCAATTAAAGAATGTTTAGTCTCACGCAATTGGCAATAAGAGGCAGTATAATCTCACACAAACAGCTGATGCATCTGCTTTATTGCAGATGACAGACCACCATGGCCAAAGAACCTGCATATGAATTTTATCACCTAAGAAAATGTTTACAGAACTGTTCTGACAGACACAGTGGGTGGGCGAGAGACTACAGCTGCGTCAAAACAAAGAGAGAAGCAGACAAGAGTTAGAGAAACACAAGCTTGAAAAATTGCGATTAAAAAGTGACTTAAATTGAGCTCTCTGCAGTGTCACAACACAAGCCAGAGGTCCATCGTTATATACTTATAAGTGGTGAACTGTGAATGTGCTCATTCACAGCAAAAAAACAAAACAAAAAAAAAACAGAAAATGCTGTACTATTAGTATAATGTTCTATTTATTTTGACAAACTGTTTTTCAGACAATAAAGGATTCAGGAGATTAAACAGAGGCGTTGGTGGTAGCTCCACTTCAAGGGTCAAACACCAGCCAGCTGCTTTTTATTCAATAACAATGTGAGTTTATGAAAAACTATTAAATCTACTAAAAAAAACTTTTTTTACAGAATGTCAACAGTATTATCGCATTATTTTATCAGACTATGAAAGGTATGACTATCCAAGCAGAACTTCTTCCAGTGTACAGCCAGAGACACCGCACCATAGTGAGGCTTTCTGGGATTAGTTACACAGTGAATGTGAATGATGGAATAAAAAGTAAAAATAAAAAAGTATTAAAGCATGAACATGTCTCCTGCCTGTCTGATAATACGAAGTAGAGCTGTGTGGATTCGGTTTCTTACCCAGGGACGCCATGCACCATTCCCTCACTCTTGTGAGATACACGATTTAACAGTGTAACAGTGAAAAACATGAGGATTTAAAGCACTGCCATTTAAATGCCGGCTTTCTGTGGGTTTTATACAAGGCTAAATTGAGAGCACAGGCTGCCCACGGCCACAATGCCAGAACACATTATAACCACAAACCTCCACACAGGCAGCAGCTGCTGGTACAACATCTGCTACAGTGGGAAGACCCCGTCTCTGAGATGGACGTTAGTTGCATATTCACCATCCTACGCTCGGCCTTGTTTCTGTCGCTGCTTTACATAAGGCCTGGGTAGCTCTTCTGTAAGGCTGGGTATGTGTTGAGTTGTGCAGCGAATGGAACAAATGGTGCAGAACTTACTTAGCCAATTCCTGAAGGCCCTCCAGCAGACGCTGAGAACTCCCGCGATCTTTAGCTCCAAGCGACACCATGAGGAAGTGGAGGTCGTTAAACATGGTCACATGATCATCGGTGTGAGGCTGTGTTATCTGTAGCAGCTCCCTCCAACGCTCCTTTGAGCTAACACCTAAAGTATGCACCAATACAAAAAGTACAGTCTGAATAAAAGATCCAGTTTTATTACAAAACAATGCCGTTTGCCTCTGAATAGACTACATAAGAAAAAATCTCACATACTGTTTCAATTATGACTTAATTATCTAAAAGCAGATGCTACAATTGACCTTCACACTGTTGACATGAGAACAAGTGTAGCAACATTTACTTCAGGACAATTTGGGTAATTTTTAGAAACTTCCAATTACATTTCCTGTTTTTTTACTCAAGACTCGGTGGCCAAGAAAACCGGACAGCAAAATCCAATCTGCCATCTCAATTTCCTCAGAGCAATTTCTCCTACAAGAGGCTCCTTATTCCCATATTAGACCATATCTTACCCTCCATTTCCAGTCTGCAGAGCATTGAACTTGCATCGACAATGTCCAACATGGATCCCGAGGATTTACAACGTCTGTATATCTGAGGGATACAGGACACAGTTTTGCTATTTACCTTGTAATCTGAGGGATGGAACATAAAGCTGCCTCCGCACTATGACATTTGTCAGAGAGGTTGTGAAATATGTCATGTCCTTGTTTTGCCTGATTCCCCTGACATGAGAGGTTAAACATTCATGAATGACCAGCTAACGTTATGTAATAGGTTTTGTTGCGCTCTAACTTGAGGCAATCCTTAGTAACATTCTGAAATGTTAATGTGTATGTACAGGGCATCAGAGAGCTTTACTCTCAAATCATCTTTCTTATTTTTAAAAGGAATAAAGAAATAATCAGATGTGGCAGTTGACACTATAATGGTTGGTGGGTTTTCGACATACATTTTTTCACACTTGTCTTCTTGACTCACATGAAAAGCTACACATTACTTTAGTCTTTCTCCCCTGTGTATTGGTGCACGCATCACTCTTGGAAGAACGCGGTGTACATGCATACTATACGCCATAATGTTTTGATGCAAAACTCAACACGAACCAACCTGAGAATTGTATATTTGCAGAGCAGCTTCGTACTGCCCCTGTAGAGGAGGAAGAGGCGAGGTGAAAAACTTCTAACTTAAAAGATAAGCAAGGGTTATACAGTCTGATTCACAGATGTAAACACAAATTAATCTTCTAACATGATCAGGCTTGAAATTACACAGGAGGAAGAATATCATAAATACAACTTCCACAAACATTCCGACGGCCAACTCTTCACTCTTCTTGACTGAGACAAGTCATTATAATCTTTACCTTCTCGATGAAGTATAGAGCCCAGTGCCAGTAGTTATGACAGGCCAGGCCGTCAGATACCTGCAATTTAACATTATTCATTTTTAATTTGCAACTTAAACCAGTCGACTCAGTAGACAAGCAGCAGGGTTACTGAGGTGTGAATTATCATTGAAAAGCACTACTAAGGACTTACCTGCCAGTCTTTCTCCCTACTCTCCATGAACTTCAAGCCTTTGTCCAGCTCTGCCCTCATCTCACAAATATGGGCAATAGAGTGGACAGACCAAGCATCATCTGGAGCCAGAGAAAGGGCCTGCACAAGACAATCAGCAGAAGAGAGGGGAATTAAGATGCAGAAAATGGCTTGATTTGTTAGACGTCTGTGAAATGACATTCCAGAAATAATGAGAACATTTAACTATTAGTCTGTTGTTTTTGCCTATGATATTCCCTGATCATTTTTCAGTTGACCCTCATTAAGCATTCAGCAGGGAACATCTATTTATAATCAGTATAAATACAGAGCTCCTGATCCAACCGCCCACAATAAACAAAGTATTAAAATACTACAGGTAAATAATCTCACCTCCATTGCAACTTTCTCAGCCTGGTCATAAAGGCGTGTCTCCAGGAGACCAAAGGAATACATTCCTTTCAAATAGCTAAGAGCAAAAACACACAAATGTAATTAAAAACACCAGGGAAAAAGTTAGTCACTAAGCTCATGTATTTAAAGTCTAAAATCCTTTCCGATGAAAAGGATCCTGTGAACATGCCTCAACAAATAGCAACAACTGCTAGGGGTCATACATGGTGTTGACAAAGTCATCAAATGACTTTGATGATGATGATGTCTACAGCCTGACACATAAAATATCTATGACACTCCTTTAAATAAGATGTAATCCAACATAATTTCTGTTCCTTGCATATTTCATGATTAGAAAATAAATAATGAAGACATTAATAAAATATATTTAATATAGCAGTGACAACAGCCCACATGTTATTATTATGTTGAACAGCGAATTCTGCATATGTCTCCAAACACTATTATTTCATTTATTATTTCCGATTGTTTCCTTAATTTTTTCTATCTGGAGAACTGGCCAATTATTAAATGTCTATGTCGCTATGTTTATGGGATGGTTAGTGCCAGGCATGTAGTGTATATTTAGTGTTTGGAGATGTGAAAACTCATTATTGCAACATGTTCAATTTATGAATGCCTATAAATTATAATATGGGTTTAGGTCTGTGGAGGCCTATTCAGTCTCACTGTACTCCGCATACAAGTTCTAACATGCTCGTTATTGCCCACTGGGTTACTGCACATACTATCAGTTCATAATAACACATGAACTTAATAAGTCCTATATTCCAAGTTTGATGCAGAAACCTCCATTCACACCAGTTATCACTCAGTCAGTAGACTGAGCTCACTGAGTTTTCGTATGGATTTGACTTCAGCCAAAATACTGTTTTTCGTACTTGGACAGAGGATCATGCGGTTTCCAGTGAGGCATCACTCTGGCCAGAGAGTCCCTCATCTGGGTCTGGGCTCCCATGTAGAAATAGCCATCATGGGCAAACTTGATGGCCAGGATATCAGTGGGATGATCAACCAGAATGTCTTCCCATACGGCACAGGCCTTGGGAAAATCTCTAAAAGAAACACAAGTCTCTGTTAAAGATGTGCAAACTTCTGTGAAGGGCAAAAGCATGAATGTACAATAGGAGTCACACAGATTTCATCATACTCTGTGCTATATAGAGGGAATTGGAAGCCCCTGAAAAACATAAGTACCCTTGAAGACAATAAGACAGAGAAATGCCCTCTCAATATTTCCATATATATTACAATACTGTGGGGAAATGAGACAGTGCAGATCAAATACAAATATATGTTGCTAGAGAGCCAATGGTCAAGTCACTGTAGGTGATTGCTGTGGATCTGAAGCATGTAATTGGATCTGTTAGAGTGGATAGAGACAAAGAACTTGTTGATAGATTAAACACATTGTGCAGCCCTCCATTATCTTAAAAAAGTCATCCTATCAGAAGCAGCCTATTTCCTCTGGCAAAAAGGGAAACAGGATAAAGGGGCATGGGTGAATACAACGGGAATCATACGGTTTTTATCCACTACCGCTACTGCACGTTATTACGGTCATTAATTTACTCACTCAGACAATAGCCACCTGGTCATCATGCCATTACGTATTAGGTTAAGTTTACAGTGTTTTACAAGTTTTGTTATGTTAATCAGTTTTACAATAAACTGGATTTCACCCAAATGGTTCAATTTACCGACACTTTTCAATTACATACGATTACCTATAGGATACCAATTTAGGCATTACCTGAGGTGCAAAGTAGAAAAATGAGAATTACTAAAGTTATGTGGGGGACACTTGTTTCACTTGTTGCATGTACACACATGAGCAAGTTTCAAAAATGTTAATCAAATGTATCATTCACCCCTCTGTTTGGACTGTATTTCCTGTGGCTACATGTATCTTACCCCCGCGATAAGAGCTCCATAGCCTTCACATGGAGCCTTTCTCTGGGAGTGATGTCCTGGCTGTTGGCCAGCTCAACAGTTCGCTTCACTGCACTGGCCAGGCGCTCATCCTGACGGATGGAGCTTGCTGTTCCAACCAGCTCCAGGCCTGTACTAATCACATGGCCCATAACTACAAGGAAAATAAAGCAAACATTTTTTTTCTGCAGATTTTCTCAGTGGGAAATAAAATAGTTTACAAGAAACATTACATGTACACAAACATGCACGCACACATACACACGTCTGTTGTGTTTTTGCCTTGAAATCAATGTTGCAAAGACATTTTGGTGGGTCCTCACAACAAAAAAGTTCTTTAAGGGTTAAGACTTAGCTTAGGGTTTGGTATTTAGTTGAGCTGTTTAAGGTTAGGATAAGGAAAAATCCCCACTGTGTTGCTCAATATTTTAACTTAGATGCTTATTCTAGTCATGGCTCACTCTTTAAACAAGCTCTGAGGACAACATTTACATAGATACATAGGTAGGCCTACTCATTCAACATGCAAACACTGGCGTAAAAATTAAAATGAATGTTTGGTTTGCAAATGCTTTGTTTTAATCCAAAATAATAAGAACGTGGGAATGAGACAATATGTTACATTATATGGTGAGACAGGATATAGCCATTGTTTGAAAACACCTGGGCCTGTTTCAGAAAGGAGGGTCAACAAATGCTGAGTTAAAATCTAAACTCTGGGTTGACTAACCCTGACCTGTCCAACTCAAGAGTTTTCAGTTTCAGAACAGGGGTTAAGAGTTAGTTTAATGAACTCGGAGTTGATTTGACTCTGAGTTAAACTCGCGCACGCGGAGATAAAAAGCCCTCAGGAATAGAACAAAGATCACGTGATTCACCATGGCAACACGTGAAAACAAACCCCGCACGTCCTATTTCTTCCAGGTGGAGTTGGACGTTCTTATGCATTGCTACACCGAATATGAACACTTATTCAAAAAAAAAAAAAACAGCACCACAGTCGCTGCTGCAAAGGATCGTGAGGTGGAATGGCAGAAGATTGAATTAATTAAAAAAATGATTGTGAGTGTTTAACATGTTCAACATTTATATTCTATTTGTGTGTTTGTGAACACAGGTGTTGTCCAACTGGTACAAAACGTACGTAGCAGCAACTGAAGATAAAATATAATAAAAATATAGTACAAACAGGTAGGCTATGTTTGTTTAGCCTGTCCTGAACAGCAGTGAGTGGCTGTATTCAGCATGTCAGTGTTTCAGCTGTCCCAACACTGTCACTATTTAATATTGTCTATTTGAATCGGAAAATCGGTTTTGATTTAAAAGATGTGAGTGCATCGCTACACAGACTCATGAATGGTCTGATGGTCCGATTGAAAAGTTATGAATCTCGGTTTAATGTTGCTGATGCAGCTGCTTAAAGCTGCATCTCCCTCTTTGACCCCCGCCCCAATCCCCCACCGTAACCCCGACATTCCACCAGGTGCATGTGTGTTGCGTCTGCGCTCTGGCGCATTTCAATTCTATTCAATGTTTGTGCTTCAGTTTGTGCTGATATTTGCAAAAAAAACTAAGTGCGATACAAAGAATGTCCTGATGTGAGGGCTGAGAATGTTGCTGAGATAAATGATTGACGGTGCTAAAAACAGTAGCGTTCATATAAATATTCATGTGGAAATGATAAAACGTCGAATTGGAGTCTGATGATCCTCTCCCGATGGAGATTCCTGCGCAGTATTTGTGCTTCAATCGGGTCTTCCAAAAAAGGACACGCCATGTCTGACACGCCTTTCTGTCTACACACAGGCTCAGACAAAGAGTTGGAGAAACCCTGCCAGTGAGCAGGTTCGGTTCACTGAGTATGTTGCCATGGTAACGGACTCAGAGTCGAGCTGAACCGGCTTTGTGAAACCGAAAACCCCTCTAACTCTGAGTGAACTAACTCAAGAGTTTTCACTAAACCTGCTTTCTGAAACAGGGCCCTGGAGACCTCAATTTGTTTTCCTTATGGAAACAATAACAGTAATCAACAAATGACAAGCAGCTTGCAAGTTCCCAGCTGTATCAATAAACTTATATACTTGATTCATTTGCATGAAAGACCAAATATTTGAAAATGCTTGATGAGCTATGAAGCTGAACGTGAATCATACAATTGATACCATTGAACCGTCGTTTCATTATCCCAGTGTCAACAGTCACCCGGTAAAGGTAAATAAAATATAGAACAGAGTGTGGTGACAGTGACTGAGGTCATCACACGATGAAAATCCTGATCTGTCCTAAAGAGAAAAGCTAATGTGTGACTGAAAACATTAACAGTACCTCAGTTACACTAATTGTCCCATATCACATAAAACACTACACCAGGATCATGGACTTCAGTCAATAATGTTATTGATAACATATGATTTTATAGCATGTGAAATCATCTGCTGTCTGTCGGAGCATGACCGATCAGCCACTAATAATGTCGCCTTTTATGGGTCGTTCTCCCTTCTATTTATATGCTTATAATTACCCACTATGTTTAGCTCAGTTAGTCACTGTATATAAGACCCTAACGGACAAGAGGTGGCACATAAGCGTTAATGACTGCAGCTCACTCCATGTAAAACTCGAGATGAAAACAAGTATCATGGCAATGTAATAACATTAAAAAGGTTGGGGTCAGTTATAATTAGGTTATTCCAGAAGTGGATAATTTAAACACCGTTACCTTCATTTGCTTCTATGTGTGAAACAGATTTGATATCGACTTAAATGGTTAAAATAAAGCTTTATAAAAAAAATGCAGACATGAAGTCTGACCAACTATTTACCAAAGTTAGGGTCAGCTGCATGGATGCCAGATATGCAGCCTTCATATCCGCCCACGGTTTCATCACTCCTCCATTTCACAAACTAAAAGACAAAAAAAAAAAAAAAGAAATCAATAAATTAGATGTCATGCGCATTTTCTTTCCAGTAACAGGTCAAATATAATGCAAAGTGAGGTGTTGTGGTGTTACCTGCGAGATGAGGCAGTCATACAGCTTGCACGCCTCGTTGCTGGTGGTGGATAGCGGGAGACCGTCTGCCCTCCAGGCCTGTCACAGACAACCATCCAGACATTATCACTGTACATCTGCCCGATAACATTATTACTGCAACACAGCTTCTCTGGCTCCCTGCGCTAACTACACATACGTGCAGTGAGTTAGCAAACTCCAGCTGACAGAACTGCATTTATCCCACTGCATTTTTGCAACTATCAATTTCCAAAACTCCACAAACACTGCGTCTGTCACATCACATTTCACTAAAGTCAAGAGGTCAATTTAAGTTTATTCCAATCTAACCTAAACTCGCAATATGTCTGTACTCGCCAAACTATTCCACTTCCTCTCTGATGCAGTTCTTTAACACGTATTTGCAGTTCTTACAAATAAAGTCAGATAAAAAACAAACTAACCTGACAATCCCTAAAACTTGGAGTAGACATTTCGTCGCGCGAGACTCTTCGAGGTTCGACTTTTTACTGTTGCGCAATCAAAACACCAGCGTCCTATAAAAGATTGCACCGGAACTTATTTTTTTAGTTGCTGCGTTTCAAAATAAGTGCACGAACGAAAATGTGGTATTTGTTTTCCTTGCAATCAATTCACGTGCACTTTCCAAAAGTAAACGCCTGCACGTGCACGTTCCTATATTTCAAGTAGTGCATGTAGGAGCCATACAGGCCAAGCAAATAGGTTTCCTTGGAAGATTACAATGTATCTGTAATGTGGCTAAGAATGCTTTAATGTGTGACACTTTCCTTTGGGGTCGTGACGACCTCATACTACACTACACAGACACATGGCTGCATGATGTATGTATTACCACTACTTTTGTATGGATCTACCAGAGCGATTCACTTACACCAGACATCAGCAGACTCGTCGTCGTCAAGCTTAATGCTAGTAAGGCTGTACAATAGTAGTGATGTAATTGATGAACGTGAAAAGTGGATAAATAAAATTGGATTGAACAAACATTGCTGCTACACTGCATGTGCGACTATCTGCATGTTTGTGAACTTTATTTTGTTAACCGCACTGCAATTTGTCTGCACACTTTTACGGGGGTAACATGATTTTGCTTTAGTTTAACTGCTAGTTCGTCGTTGACCTGATTTATCTTTGCAATCTCAAAGTCCATGTTACTTTATCTTGGTGCAATTACAAAGTCCTGTTGCTTTTGACACTATATATATATCTAAGTGTCGTGATATGAATACTAAAAACCTAAATCCAGACTTGGCAGTCACTTACATAATCCGACAAACACACGCACACACACTTATATATATATATATATACACACACACACACACACACACACACGCACACACACACACACACACACACACACACACACATATATATATATATATGAGGGCTGAGAGATTTTAGAGTACAAACATTTAAAAGAACAACTGCATTGTTTTATTGCTGTTCACAGCATACATCCAACACCCCTATATGCATTTTAGCTACATGAAGCATTTACATTATGAGCTGTATGTCAACGGAACAGTTTAAAAATTAGGATTCATTTTCTTTACATATAATACAGTTTGCACACATGTTAATAAATATCAATACAATCAAACTTATCACACACCATCTAAAACGACCCTTAAAATTATGTAACACTTTACAGCTATTATTTATTTACAGCTAATATCAAGTCATAAATATAGCCTCTAGTGTTTCTGTGTTGTAAAACGGTGCCCAATAATGTTTTCTGTCTGATGCAAGTTGATCATAAAGCACTTTGCATTTTGTGATCAGCCCATTTAATATCCTCCTGTTTGTTTGTTTTTTTGGGGGCCTGTTGTAGTAAAGTATTCAAAAAGGAGTAAAAATCTTCCTTCCAGTGGGATACGCAGATGTGACTACCTCAAATACAACTCAGAAAATATAAATTAATATATAGATCATCAAAATAAAAAAAAAGGCATCTTGTTCAGGGATAAAAGCTTTAACACTGACATATACTGATGCTAAGTAGTGTTGTCTAATATGTTAGGTTCCTGCGGTGTATTCCTTAGATATTGCATATTCTCCACCCGGAGACAGTCCTGTGGCACTAAATGAGTGATACGAGCTACAGTGACCTCCCATCAAACAACAATGAATGAGTTCCATGAATTATCATAATATTACATATGGTGGAAACATATTTCCAGATTAACTTTTCCAACTGTTTAATTTGCTACTGTGTACCAGAGCTGGGAACAAATATTGAATACAGATGAATACTTGTAAACAGCAGCTGTCAGTGTGTTATAGTGAGTGGCATCTCACAGAGAGGCCCATTATTATTAGTCATGTCAAGTGCCAGAATGTTCATATATAATACAGGTCTATGTTTTATGGCTAGCTGTCAATATTTTATGTGCCTGCAGCCTTCATTACTGACATGCATTGACTTTTGGGTGCAAGGGGGGTTGTGCACAAGAGTTTGACAGCGCAAGATTCTGGGTCAATGTAGAACAAAACACACAATGTTTGTCCGCTAAAAGCAAACAAAATCAGGATTACAATAAAAAAACAAAAAACCTGGCCATATTTAATGGGTTCTTTGTGCTGACACACAAAACCCGTGGAGGGGAAAAAAGAAGCCTTTCATGGGGTCTGTATTTGTGGTTCATTAAAATGCAAGCGTCGGTTTGTCATTGGATAAAAAGGCAGCGTTAGCAGAGGATGTCCTTCCCGCCGTCAGACTGAGCAATTTATTCACACCTCTGTAGCAAGTCCTTTTTGGAAAAAAAAAAAAAAAAAAAACAAGAACACCTCCATTCGCTGAAAAATGTGACTTGCTCTATACAGCTATTCACAACAACACAATCCTTTACAATCCCTTTACATCAGCAGGACCAAACCACAGGCTTCCCTTTTGATAGCAGAGAATGAAACAAGTTTTTGAACATCTCGCTCCACCTCCATCCCATGAGAGGATCCACCTCAAGGCTATGATGATGCAAAGTTGCAAATGTACTTGACCCTCTATCTATGTAGAGAGAGTGCAAGCAAATTTACAGGACTGCAATTGGGCATAGGATATGTTAAATGGCAGCGACAGCCATAGTGCGCGCGTGTGTGTGTGTATGTTTGTGTGAGTGTGTGTGTGTTGGGGAAATCTATACACATTCACTGCTGTAGGTGTGCCTGCCTGTGTCGATGTTCAGCAGACTATTCTGATCAAAGACGACGAGCAATTAGTTCAATCCTCTTAGGTCCAGTTGAGGTTGAAGCCTTTTGAGAGCATGACAGCCTCAAGGTCCTTGTCTTCCTCCTTCTCCCGAAGCCTCTGCTCCTCCAAGAGGGCCACCAGGGCATCGCGCTGTTCCACCACCTCCAACATCTCATTGAGGATCTGCTTTTCCTGAGCGAGCTCCTTCTCTGTCTTCAGGTTGTCTGTAAAGGGGCAACGTTACATAATCAATTGTGCATTATTTGTCTCATATGTTCCCAGCTGCACCTCTGTTCACCCTCAGCCCGCCCTAATTAGTCAGCTGACCCAGTCTTTTGAGAGTAGTCAACTGCTTCCAGCCTATTTCTGAAATGTCATGTCCCGTAGAGGCTGCCTGATCTGCTGAAAACCCCCCACTGCAGCCAGAGAAACAAGGTTACGTGATACTGGCTGATGTAGATGCCTTTCAGAAAACAAGCCAGGAATGCAAATGAGGTATTCTGAGACACTTGTGATCAGTGTTTTCTGTGGGAAAGATGGAGCAGGCACAAAAAAAGCTGACAAACGAAAGGAAAAAGGAAGAAGCCCAAAAAGCATATGATGGGCAACAGTAAAGTGTTTACCTTCCACAGCCATTCTTTCCCTGAGCTCCTGCTGCAGTCGGCTCTGTCGGTCCTCCAGCTCCAGCTCTCTGGCACTTAGAGACAAAAAGTCAAGTTTGTTCCATCAACTGTTTCATTCGTCAGTTATTAAATTTCTCCATTGATCTGCTGGTGGTTTCAGTAAATTACTGTTTCTTCAGCAAAAATATGTAACAGCAGTGTTTATGTGGGTTGCAAAGGGGTCTCATCATTACATTTCATTATGTTGCAAAATGAACGGATTTTACAAAGGGACCTTGTTAAATTGTGATGTTATTATTAATAATAACAGTAATAGTAAAAAATAGGTAACTACATAGTACAATCTAACTACTATTTACTTTAATCATTGATTGATTGTTAAAGACAAACAACGCTGCTTGTTGCTCAGATGCCCCTAAACGTTGGTGCCAACAACAAATACCTTAACATCAACAGTATGGCCACACAAAATCTGACACAACAGAAAACCATGAACTCCACAGCCACAGGTAAGATTTCACACACAATAACCAAAACCTGTGTGCATCAGATGATATCTCAAAAAATAGAATATCAAAAACAGCAGCAAGCCAGTGTTTACTTCAAGATGCAAACAGAGCTGTGGCTGGTGTTGGAGGTGACAAATGTTCATTTAAAAGAAAAAATTGGGAGCAGGCACAAAAAAAGCTGACAAACGAAAGGAAAAAGGAAGAAGCCCAAAAAGCATATGATGGGCAACAGTAAAGTGTTTACCTTCCACAGCCATTCTTTCCCTGAGCTCCTGCTGCAGTCGGCTCTGTCGGTCCTCCAGCTCCAGCTCTCTGGCACTTAGAGACAAAAAGTCAAGTTTGTTCCATCAACTGTTTCATTCGTCAGTTATTAAATTTCTCCATTGATCTGCTGGTGGTTTCAGTAAATTACTGTTTCTTCAGAAAAAATATGTAACAGCAGTGTTTATGTGGGTTGCAAAGGGGTCTCATCATTACATTTCATTATGTTGCAAAATGAACGGATTTTACAAAGGGACCTTGTTAAATTGTGATGTTATTATTAATAATAACAGTAATAGTAAAAAATAGGTAACTACATAGTACAATCTAACTACTATTTACTTTAATCATTGATTGATTGTTAAAGACAAACAACGCTGCTTGTTGCTCAGATGCCCCTAAACTTTGGTGGCAACAACAAATACCTCAACAGAATGGCCACACAAAATCTGACACAACAGAAAACCATGAACTCCACAGCCACAGGTAAGATTTCACACACAATAACCGAAACCTGTGTGCATCAGATGATATCTCAAAAAATAGAAGATCAAAAACAGCAGCAAGCCAGTGTTTACTTCAAGATGCAAACAGAGCTGCGGCTGGTGTTGGAGGTGACAAATGTTCATTTAAAAGAAAAAATTGCTTCTACAAATCAATTTATGAGCTTGCATAACATTTGAAGTCATTACATACTGCAAAAATAGCACTGATACAAACAGTACTGATCCACCAACACTGGACTATCTACAGTTTGATGAAAGAGAGGGAACGGTCAACCTTCTTCTCTTCTAAGAGATAAAAAGCAATTTTAAACTTTGTCACTTTGCTTACCCTTCAATGTACTTACAATATCATGAGTTCTGATTCATAGCGGACAAGGGCGTTTTTCTCTTGCACCAGCTTGAACCACTCTTGCATTAGTTTGGGGTCGTCCTTCTTGCCCATGCCTGGAGGATTAAAAGGAAGCAGAGAGTGTGGGAGTAAGGGATCAGATGGGCTGGGAGGCCCTGACACAGATGTCACACAGACACAGACGGACACACACAGTGTAACGACAGTCAAGCCAGGATGTCCCTGCTGAGGGGTGGTGAGGTGGAAGATTGGACTCGACACCGACGTGGTCATCCGAGAGACGGATTTAAAGATGCCGCACATAAAATGGTATAAAGCCACTTTGTTTCAGCTGTTGCAAGTGCATATAAACACACACACACACACACGCACACACACAAACCTGTTGTAGCAAACTTCAAAGTTTGTGTTACCCAGTTTGGACATTGTGTCTGATGTTATTTCATCTTGGGAGCAATTACATCCTCCTACCAGCTTGTTTCACAGTGGTTAAGTAGTAACAAAAACAAACAAACACACTAATCAGTGCCCATGCCATTACAGAGAAGAGAACCCAAGGAGTAATACAAATTTTGCATCCTCCCCTGCCCAAATATTGACCCACCGGCAGATCTAAAATCCCTTTAGTCCCATTCAGCCTGAGCGGTTTAAGGGTAAAACAAGCAATCATGAAGATATAATTAATCATTCTGTTGACCTTACATATTCAATTACAAGTTCAAAAGTTCACGGGACGTCTTATCAATGAGACCACTATGCAACGTTCAAAGTGCTCTATTAAGTGTGCCGCAGGGAAAATGCATGTTCATCGTGCATTGCGGTTTTCATAATTCAGCACTAATCCGGGGCACAGAACAGCTGCACACCTTTTCCCTGCAGAGCCACCGTGCTGTGTGCAGGGAGGACCACTCTAAGTGGCACGCTCAGAAAGGTCTGCCGCTGATGTGCGCTTTCATCGATGCATACTTTATCTGACTGCAGCAGGTGGAGCAAAGCGGTTTCGATGAAAGCCCAAAAGGGAGACCTCAATGCAGCGCGTTACACATATTTAGCTGCGGCTGTGGAGGCTCTTGCAAAAGAAAAAAAGAAAAGAAAATTGTACACACATAAATTGCATGACTGGTCTCGGGGGCTGGTTTTCGCTAATTAACAGACAAAAGGGACAGGGAGGCAGAGGTGTAGAGAAGCCTCTCACGCGGGTGAGAAATACAACGTGTGAAGACAGAGGAGGAATTACAAAGGCGAATGTGAGTTTTCACACCTATCCGACAATATGTGGTTTATTGCCGTCCATACCATTAGAACCTGTTCCACCACCAACAACAAACCTGGACTCAAGGCTCTGATCCCAAAGGACAGATATGAGCCATCGGTACAAGGCAAAACCGCAATACAGCAACAATATCCAGCTCACACACAAAAACCAAAAGCATGCGTCAAATGGGTTAGAATCTTCACTGAATAAAAGTTAGCTACAGGACTGAACCAGAACCATGCCGATACCCGAATCATCACACCATGCAAATATATCACCCCTTAAACCACAAATCCATGTTTTATTATTACTACTTCCTGATTGAATGAGCCGTGTTTTCACTCATTTAAAAGATGTAATCCGAAAAATAACAGGACAGAACGGCTGTGCTGCGTTACCATTCTTTTTTACCAAAAAGAAAACAAAACACATGCTGCTGATCAAATGTACGTGGCAGCAGTGTAGTTTCCCCTTTAAGTGAATACCAATACAATCAAACTTATTACGCACCATCTATTTTAGAATGCTGTGGTGAACGATGCTTTCTCTTCCTCCATTTTCATAGTAGAAATTTGTGGTTATGTGAGAATCACATTTTGTATTATAATTACTAAATTTAGTATGAAATCACATGTGGCAGGGCTCCAGATGACCGCTCACTAAATCCCACCCCAGCATACAACCTACTCATTTTAACAGTAGCCACATTTTCAATTTGGATAGGGCTGAATTTCTTTTCTAACAGTTATGAACGGCTTTGACATCTTTTGATCTCAAAGCTGTGTGCAAATAATAATTGAATAAGAAAAAAGATGTTTCAAGTTCAATCTAGTTGCAGTAAAGTCAAATTGCATTTGGTTTTAACAGTCATCAGCAGCAGCCTGTCATGCCGAGCATACTGAACTCGGTATCCTGTCAATCTCTATCAGACCACTGAACGCAGAGCAGGCAGCGACTCTTTCATCAGAGGAAAATCACATACAGAGCAGAAAACGTGCCATGATTAATCTCAGCTTTCAAAATAACTTTGACCTGCCGAACTAAATAAAAAAGTACAAGTACCCCAGTTTGGTGACAAACTGCACAGGTCAAGGGTCATATCATGGCTGACTATCTCATTTTATGGGGTTCCAGGCTGCATACCCACTACGTTGAGCTATAATAGAGCTAACATTATCAGTAGCAGCTGTGATCAGTCCTCTTATTTGGTCTGGAAAAGATCTCAGCTTTAGCCAGAACGACCACAAATGTGTAATGCCATCATAAATAATACTAAAGCATTGTGTATGAATGTACATTTTTCATCACACTCCTTCTGACAAATGCATCGGTGCTTCACTAAGGTTTGGGAGGAGTCTACTGAGTCTGAGAGGAAGGGTGAAGTGTATGGGGGGGAAAGGGGCGAGGAGGGTAACCCTGGTCCTTCCATACGGTCACTGCAGTAACCCGCCACAACTGTCAACGCGAGGCGTCAGGCGGCGAGGGTTACGTTACCTTCAGGGGAACAGCAGAGGCAGAAGGAGAAAGGTCGTCGACGTGGCATCTCCACTAAATGCTCAACTTGCACAAGACAGAAGGGAAAAAGAGTGAGGGAGCGAAAACAGAGGGATGCATTAGGTGGACATGAAAGAGAGAGAATGGTGGATATAATTCACTACAGGAGGAATGTAGGGGAAAGAGTTGGGGGACACATGTGGGAGGAGAGGGAGAGGTAAAGGGCGTGTGGTGAGGAATGAAGAACGTTAAGGAGAAAATCAAAAGAGGGCAAGAGCACTGTGATAGGGAGAAGACATATCACCTGGAGGGAGGAGGAGGGAGAGATCATATGTGGTGGAGTGTGGGTGATGAGGCAATGGGGTAAAAATGGGAAACAGAAACAAAAGAAAACAGAAAACTTGAAGTATTGAAATGGGGGAAATAATGTTCTTGTTTGATCTCGCTTCTGTAGCTTTTATGATAATCTTCATTTAGACAACACCACCCTATTATGTTTGCAGTCACGTGCAGAGTGTTTATTACTGTCCACAAAAGAATTTAATCTCATTAAAAAAGCCATTACTGATCACCGGCCGATTCATCTCCCCTCACAGACGCGGGTAATTGCTTCTTCTTTAAAGATGCTTCAGCCGCTCAGTGCAAACACTACTTGAACATGTTTAGCCCAACCGGCTCAATTTGTTTCCAGTGTGGTGACTTTTAAAGAGAAGCTCCATTTTGAAGTGCAAATTAGGTCTTTTTTTTCGAATATGCACTCGCCAAACAGATTTTCTTGGAGAAAGTAAGACAGTCGATATTGGATGTTACCTTAACGAGCCCCCAAAATAAAGTCTGTGAAATAAGAGTAGAAGGCATAAATTACAGAAAATTGGGGAAAAGAGCTTCAGGGACACCATGGAGCTAATTAAGGGGGAAAAGACCTTTGATAAAAAACAAACAAATAAGTATAAGTATGTTCCATTACACAAACAGGCGACAGATTCAAGGTTTTTAAGTTTAAGGAGGATAAAGGAGCTACTACAAGGGACTATCAAAGAGAAGAAAAGGGAAACCGCAGCTCAGAATAGCTGTTTTGGACAGATCCGAGTCCTAATAAAATGTTTATGGCTTCACCAAATTATGCAAATACGGCCATGAAATGCATCGTTACCACCGCACGCTCCATAAATCTTTAACTGTATGAGCATCATTCGAGTAGAGGATAGAAATTAAAAGCAAAACAACATGGAACTAGCAATCTAAGGGCACAGACGCACTCATCCTGGCTATAGATTTGGTGCCGCCTGCAGGACTCAACTATAACTATTCTGATTCTGATTCCACAATGTGATCAGAGGTGTCCCGATATCTTAGATAGAGTACTAAGGTTTGGATTTGGGAGGAGAGGTAATGACGTCATCCCGGAGTAAAGTAGCATCGGGTGCGAGGACAAGTACTATCTGTGTCGAGATGCTCCTGAATGTGATGGTACTCAGAAAACCAGTTCCTCATCCCTTGATCAGTCAAGACAAAAACACACAATCCGTCAGCAGGCAGACATCCTTATGCAGACACACCTCATCCACTTTGAGAAATATATTAGATGACACCTCATGCCCCAGGTGAAGCCAGTCCAGGTATGTGTACAAACAGTATGTTCAAACAATCTTCAGTCTATTGAGTGACAACAACAGAAAACCCATTGTGAGTATATCCCGCAACATGAGTGGTATAGGATGCAGTCACAAGACATAAATAACAACATGTACCCCATGACATCTCACGCAGACACCAAAACTGCTGACTAATCACAGTGTACACAGAGCAGAGAAGGGACAAAGGTCTATTAGGATGAACTACAAACAAACATACAGGCACACAGACACCCGGGAAGTTATGCAACTGAGCAGGTATGAGAGGGAGGTCAACAAGACAGAACTACAGCAGGACAGAGCTCAGAGGGGAGTCTATGAGCCAGGCCAGCAGTTTAGTATGTGTCAGATTGTACAAGACAACTTTCACATAGTATCAACTAGTATAAACACTGCTGTATGAAAATGCAATTAAGGATGTTTGCTACAAAAAAAATGATAGCAATATATTTTAGCTTTACAGTTAAAAAAAACGTCCAAATGTGATTTGGTGAGATTAAAAAGCGGAAAATATCAAAGGCCTTCAAACCAAAAAAAAACAAACAGAGCAGCTGATGAAGTAGTTTTAGCAAATGTTACTGTTACAAGAGAATTATATGCGACAGAAAACAGAAACATTCATTGCAACAGATCATGACAGCAGAAAAGAGCTGGACTGAGCAAAAAGAACTATGTGTCCTTGTGTACACATTGTAGTGTAGTGATCTGCATCCTGGAGATATCATCCATCAGATATACCAGTGTTTAAACACATATTAACAATATCTAAATATTAATAATAGGATATATCAGATAAGAGTCATTGCTTTGTTCTACTATTCTTATTGTGTTATCATCATTAGGGTGATCTGAGCACATGCAGTGTTTCATTGCATTGCTCTGAGGAGCTGTCTCTGCACAGTGTCGCAGTTTGTATTCCTGCTGCGGTTTGCATTGTAAAGTCTGTTTGCTGGGGAACAGCAAATAAAAGTTGCTCGTTAATTCATTTATTTATCATTCATTAGTTTATGGAGATCAAAGATGATCTTAAGAGGACAGCGTGAGGCCAAGGGTCTGAGCTCTGTTTGATGTAAAGCGTGTCTGAACTGAAAACCCTGTGAGGGAAGAGGAATGAGGGATGGGGGGTGGGGGGAGGGGGGGACTGCTATGAGACCAAGAGCCAGCCAGTCAGCCAACTGAGGTAGATACAAGGGGTACAAAGCTCGATTGTTTAAGAGGGGGCAGGAAGGAGAGATTGGGTTAGCCATTAGGTTAGTTTCAAAGCGACAGATTTGAAATACATACCGCCCAGATGCAAGTCCAGGATTTCACTGTAATTAGAATCTCCCCAATAGTCTACAATGACAGGGATATATTAGAGATAGGCGTTATTTTACACAGCCCCAAACTGGGCACACAAACACACAAAATCCTCCAGGAAAATCATGCATGTTCTTGCAGATACACACACACACACACATACACACTGCAGCAACGCTCAGAACAAAGAGAGTCCATCAGTACTCGCCACTGTGCATTAAGTGCTTTGTGCAATATCAGAGTGCATGGCATGTCCCAAAAATAGTAACGGACCGCTTCATAGATTTGCTGTCTTGCAATGGCTCAGTCTGCTTAATTTCACACAATTAAGAGTTGTGCGCTGTTGTAAAGGCAAACTAAGTGACCACAGGCAGCGAGACAAGATTACAGTCACAGTATGTACTGTACTATCCAGTCTGTATGTGCCAGTGTTTGATTGCACTGGTTTGATGTTTTAATATTTTATTTCCAACTCAAAGTGCAGCTGAGTGATAAATGAGACTTTTGCAACGTGTGGATTGTGCTTCCTCAGCGTTATAAAAAGATAATAGATAAGATCCCCGCAAATATCTTTGTCATGTCACTCAGCTATAGCAAAACCTGCCAAAATATATTCCCATAAGGCAAGTGTCGGCCTGGAGAACCAATTTGAATTTGATTGATTTATCTTGTGATTGAATTTATGGCAAAACATGAAGAGATTAAAGTCTCGATCAGAGTACAGAAACTCTCCTGGTTGAGAGGCAGTGGAAAAAAGACGAAATACATCCAGAATGAGCACACGCAAATCTATGTCGGCGACACACATTCTCCTGATGGGCATGCAGCTCGGACACGGACTGACAATGGCGGACATGTCATGACCAAACAGAGATCAACACGCTCAGAGATGGAGAACTGTTGCAGTGTGTCACCACAGGTGGAGCCTACATAACAGTGTCACATGTCATTTAAGTTAAAAAAAAAAAAAAACTACAGTAAATCTGATACCTGATCTTCTTTTGTGCTGTTTGGGTAATGTATAAGTACCTTTACACAATCCTTTAAGAGAGTAGAGTAGTAAACATGTTAAAACATACTCAAACACTTGACTGGAGAAACAGTTGATGGGAAAAGTAAATATTATTTTGGGTTGGTTGGGAAAATGGCTGAATGTACATGCATCTGCATGATGAAACGCATCAAGTAAAAGAGGAAGAACCTGACTGTCAACACTACAGAGAATAACCTCAGTACCTTACTTGCATACAAAATGTCATGTTATTGGTTCTGAGCACTATCGTGTACTGTATTAATTATGTTGCTCACTGTTAAATGATGTATTCTTCCACTCTGTGATAGTCCCCTGTCAAGATCAGTTTGGGCCTATTGCTTTCAGGTAACACAGGCGTGTTTCTGCACACAATTCCATACTGAAATATGCTTGAGAACTACTGAACGAGTTGTAATAAAAAAATACAATTCAAATGATCACAGAGGAGCAATTTTCCCAAGGTGATGACATTTTTATGTTACATCATCTAATGAGTAATTTTATAATTATTCCCTGGGCAGCTATAGAAAAGCCTGAACTCGTGAGATAAAGATAAAAATGGCCTCACAGGAGCCACCACGCCACATCCCTAGTGCCAAAAAAATTGATTTAAACGTCACTCATATAGTTAATCGCAGGTAAAACGTTAATAATAGGAGAGATTGGAAACTTGCTACACCCGTTAGTACACTGAAATATGGGTGTTGTGTCTGCTGCACCAGAGCTGCTACACTATGCTTCCGAAGGGAATGACTCGAATATATTATACACTATGCTTCCGCAGGGAATGACTCGAATATATATATATATATAATTTTTTTTTTTTTTTTATGTAAAAATGTGTGTATAACAAGTGGTTACCTGCTTCTCCTCTCAAAGCTTTCTCCACAGCTACGCCCCTCTCCTCCAGCTGCCTCTGCTTCTCCTCCACCTGCTCCAACTGTCTCTGGATCATCTGGTCAGACGAGCAAAGAACCATCATCATGTTAAGAGCCAAGGCCACAGAGTGGGACAGTCTTAGTCTAACCCTAAGCAGCAGGTACAAAGATGACACAATTCCGCAACCAATATTTCTTCTTCCGCCGCTAATGATATAAAATATAACCACAATCATGCCAAGTGGCAGGGACCTTTTAAAAGCTATTATTAAGATTTTAGAATAATTCAATGATGAATTACTACTCTCTGCCCGGCTGCAGGTGCCATTAATTCTTCGACTGTCTGGTACAGGATATTAAGGGTGCAATAAATTAGGATAGTGTCTGAAGTAAATACAAGCAAAACCTATTTGCTACTTTCACTGGCAAGTAGGAAGTGTTTTGTATGTATAAAATGAGCAAGAAACGCCTCTGTTTGAAAACGCCCTCAGTCAAGGCTTCGCTTTATCAGTGCAATGCAGCAACCTGAGCTAAATAGGAAGCAGTGATTTGGTTTCTGTAAATAGCCTCGAAAGGGAAGTAAAATCCAGGCCAGATAACCGTGGCTCCAGGAGAAGAGCTGAGTCGGTGGAGTAGGAGCCTGACTGCAGAGTTACAACATCAATCACAGAAGATTTCCTCATCCCAGGAGGGTTGAGTCACATTAGACTGACCATATGGACGTTAAAACAAACAACAACCAAAAAAAAAAAACAGGAAAACAACTCAAGGTAAAAAAGAGTAGCACTAACAATAAAGTTCTGTACATACAACTATTAAAATGAAAAATGTATTTTACATGCATGGCATGAATAACAGTTGTCTATCACCTGTCTATCAGCAAGAAAAAATATACTTATTAATTGCAGAATACAAATGATGACATTAAAAAAATATGGAAAAAGACTTTCTTCGTATGCATGTAAATAAACATAAAGAGTATATTGTTGGTCCATAACTAGTAAGTGGACTGGTACTTACCTGCGCTCTATGCAGCCTCTTGAGCTCCTCCTGCTTGGCTTGTCGCCGCGCAGCTTTCTGGACTCTTCTTGTCAGCTTGGCATTCAGCTCCTCCTCCGTGTAGGTTTTCTGGTAGAAGAACAAAAACACGGATTAGATCGGTCTAATTCTCAAGCTGCTGGTCTGCTGGCTCCACATGGCCCTGGCTCTTCAGTGGAAACGGAACAGGAGAGGAGAGGAGAGGAGGGGGGAAACGATTGGATCTAAAAGGTTCGTCTAACAACATCAACAGTATATTCGTCTACACAGCTTCACTAACCATCTACACACTTCTGTAGGCCTATGAATTTGGATCTCATGGTATGGTAACATCAACGTCTTAAAGGAACCATGCGATAATGTACATCAACTTCACTGTAGCTGTCACAGTTTGCATCTTTCACCTAAAAACAAGGCAATGTAGTGATACAGCTAGAAAGGGTTTCCCCCTCCTTAGAGATGATTTGTGAGCACATTAAAAGCTGGCGCGAGTGAAGAGGAAGAGAGAACAGCTCTGAGGAAACTGTGTCACAGTTATTCCAGCGGTAAAGGTGGAGAGTAATAACAGTTCCACAGTGACAGAAGTTAATATCATACCAGTCAGGCAGGAACAGTCCCTGACATCAGGAGATGCAGAGGTACAGTATCATTGTGACCAGAGAGGTGAGTAACAAGTCATGTGTGAAGAGTGGATCTCCAGCAGTGACTGAGTGAATAAGTGGCCGCTGCCGTCCGACAGGCGCATGCGTCCAAAGAGGATGGTTAGCTTGAGGCCAGATGTATATAAGGTGTTATGACCGTAAAGTGGCACATGCGCAGGGGGGCAGGGGTGAAGGGGGGGGGGGTTAATCAACGGGAACATATGTGATACTACCTTTGTGGCGTATGATCTCTTGAACGCCAGTGCGTGAGGAACATAAACAGACTTGGGGAAGACAAAACATAAAAGGGGGGAAACAAACATGATACAGATGATATGATTAAATGGGTTAATGGTTTATGTTAAATCAGTCAAAATAAACAAGAGGGTAATTAAAAAAAAAACAAAAAAACATATAATTTAGCGGGTACGATCAAATCAGGCAATGTTAACCAAAAAAAAAAAAAACCCACACTGAAAAGGTGCAGTGACATTTTATACAGCAATGTTAATTCAAAACAGTGACATGACAAAACCTTCAAACTACATCGCAAATCACATGGTATGGGACAGATTTTACATGTTCTAACACTAAAAGGGTTTTAGAGACCCGTCTTCCCATAAAATGGCAGGAGAGGTCTGTTTATGATCCCTGTGAGGATATCTATGTACCGAACACTCCCACAGATCTAGGAAACTATAAACACTGTAGTTGAGTCTAGGAGTCTACACAAGTCCTCTGGGGTCCTGCTGAATTACACACAGCCTGACAGGCATGATGCACCTTTAACCTCCAATTACAGATGCCGTATATGGTCCAACATCAGATCGATATGTATGGAACGTGAGAAAATGTGCCTTCTTCACATGTTGTCAAGATGAAATGAAGGGAATAAATGAGCGCGATATTCGATTTTCTCTTTTTAAATGTGTGACCACTGTGTGGTTAATGGATTCACGCCTGTGGGCCTGAATGTGCGACTGTTTCTATCTACACCACCAGGAGTGAGCAGCAGTGGCAACAATAACTTTGAATGTCTGCCATAAACATAAGATGAATGCAAAAGATTTTTTTTTTAAAACTCGTATTATAAATATTTTGAGATTGGGGTGAGACTCTTGCCTGCAGCACATTTAAGGAGGACAGTCTTAAAAAAAAATCATTCATTTGGTGATTTTGCTAAAGCATCTCATTATGATGCACATTTCATATGTTTATTTGAAATTCAAAGCCATTTAACCACCACTGCACAATACCTCATCATCTTTCTCCTTGTCTCGATCAGCAACCTCTGTTTGCCGCTCTCGTTCTTTGTGCACCACTGTCACCCTCTTTTTTTCCTTCAACTCCCTCCTTCTCTCCTTTTCCACCTTCTCCTCCTTTATTGCTTCCTTCTGCATGTCTGACACTAGGTCAAAGATGTCCACATGCCGCTAGGGGTGGAAGAAGTGATTGGAATGGACAGTGTTTTTTTTTTTTTTAAGAGGCAAAATAGAAACAGACTCGTCAAATTTCGCACAGCCTGTCTGCAAACGCCGTTTCATTTACTGCTGCCCGGAAAGGCCAAACGGACAAATCCACCAGGAAGCATTTTAAAAAAATGTTGTTGTTGTTGTGATGCTTGATAACCACACAGTTTCTGTCAGGAAAAAAAAACCTACAGTGTACTGTCAGTTTTTGCTGATAAATGTGCGTAGAAAAAAAGGGCATTGAAGTTTCAGAGTTCTGCGTTACTATATCTACAACAACAAGATATAAAACGGGCTGTTTTACAGATTCCGATTTCTCAAGTTGATGAGTTGAGTCACTTTCAATTCGCCCCAGAATTTTGCTGCCTGCTGCTGCTTTGAGCAGCTCATCTCCGCTGACTGTCAGCCAGTGTTTACAGAATAAATGGTCTTATCAGAAATTAGCTCAGACAATGCTTTAGCTGTCAAAATAATCACAACGATGGATGGGTCGTGTCTAATTGTGCGTACTGGTACTCACATCGCCCTTTGACTTCTGGGAGGACCTCTCCAGAACGTCGTCACAGGACAGGTCCGAGTCCTCGGAGAAGCTCAGGTTTCGCCGCGACTTCAAGTCTGGACCATAATAAACAAAGAAACGAGTTAGGCCTTAATCACCACATTCAAAGACCAATTTTAGGCTCACGCTCATCTACCCCACCTGATGATCTACCAACAGGCGATGCTCTCTTCTTCCCAGAGTCCTGAGTGGTGGAGCTTGAAGATGGCGTGCTCGGACACGACTTCTCATCCTTCTTCTTCTTGTCTTTCTTATAGCCAGAGAACACGGCCTTCCACAGCGACTTGTGTTTGGGCGGCGTCTCATCTGTGCCGGAGAGCCTGCTGCTGTCGTTTTTGGACTTCTTCTCCTTCTTGTTCTTGCGCGGCGAGAAGAGCGAGCTCCGTTTCTTGCTCTTACCTGCGGAGGAGCCATCGGATGACGCCACGGAGCTGTCCAGGCTCTTGTTGCTGCTGAAGAAGCGCTCCGGTAGAGTCTCGGCCTTCTTCGACTCCAGGGCTTTTACGGCCGATGTCTTTGGAGACACGGCCGACTTTTTACTTTTCCCAGTGGTCTCCGGGGCGACACTCCAGGCCACTTTAGGCGAGGCACCCTTGTCAATGTCAGATTCTTTCATTTTGTTGAGCTGCTTGGCCATGGCTTCTTTCAGCGCCTGGCTCTTGACCGACTTCTCCCTGGCCCTCATTCTCTCCTCGGCGATCTCCTTGGCCTCCGGAGAAAACTGAGTTGCTCTTTGTGCCTTGCTGATGGCTGGGTTGCTCGGAATATTAGGTTTACCATTTTCCATGGCTAGAGCCAGGTGCAGCGGTGGTTTTTCTCTGCTGGGCTTGCTCGTGGGTGGAGTATAATACCTGTTGGTGCTCGTTTCTGGCGTCCGCTCGTCGTACGTTTCCTCCACGTCATCGGCAAACGGGATCTCCTCCACCGTCTCCACAAACGACTTCCTCACCTCCTGCGGCCGCGGTTTCCTCTTCTCCCTCATGACAACCACAGGAGCTGCTTCAGCCTCTGCCTGTGGCGATGACATCTTCCTGGGCGCAGGCTTGGGCGCAGACACGGGGCTCAGCTGGGCCCTCGGTGCAGGAACAGGCGTGGTTTTCGCCGGCTCTTTGGCTTGCTCCGGTGGAAGCTTCTCTGTTCCGTTGCTCCAAGACACTTGGTGTCGCTGCTGCCTGAGCACAGCTGGAGACTGATTAGCAGGCACAGGTGGCGGCGGGCTGGAGGGTGGGGTGAGCATAGTCGAGTCCGACATATTGTAGCTTTCACTGGTTGCTGTCTGGCTCGTGGCCATGCTCCCATTCAAGCCTAAGCCAGAGCTGCTGCTGATATCCTTCTTATCAGAGCCATTACTCTTGGCCTCTGCAGGAGCAACGGGTGTAATGACCTGACCCTCGAGCGTGATGTTGAGTCTGCGAATGACAGCACGGCCAGCAAAGGTGGGCTTCTGTCCCTCCATCACGTCAGGAGGCGGCGTCTTGACAGGTGTTGGTTCCTGCGCCATGTCCTTTACGACACTCTTCTCCAGGATCTTACTACTGCGATCCAAAGGAGTCAGACCCAGGCTTTTTCTTATTTCAGCACTCTTTAACCAGAATTCCTCAATGATGTCAGCCTTTTTGGACGACGTGTCTGCTGTGGAGGAATCGACAGACTTTGAAGTGTCGGGCGAGCCGTTATCAGGTTTGGTCATGGGCGTGGAGGTGACAGCGGGGACCGGCTGAGTTCTGACAGGAGAATCTGAGGTGAGGGGTGAGGATGGTTCATGACAGGGCAGAGGCTGGGCACAGATTGGGGAGAGGGGGTTACCTGTGAGGGGGCAAATGGAGCGGTGAGGGTAGACTGGAGACTTAGGTGTGCAGGTCTCTGGGAGTGGGGTGGGCTGAGAGCAGATTGGTGAGCGATCAGGGGACTTGACTGGAGATCTGACAGGGGACTTGATTGCTGGCTTAAGCGGAGAGGCCACAGGTGATTTGCTGGGAGGGCTGAGTGGTGATGTGGCAGAGACATTGGCAGGAGAAGCAGGAGAAGCAGCAGGAGCAGGAGAAGGAACGGGGGATGGACACAGCGGGCTCCTAGGAGCTGGGGAAGGAGTTCTCCTCTCAGCCTTTGTTTCCTCTGGTATGAATGGATCTGGGAAGAAGCGAGTGCCAGGAGACTTCACAAGAGGAATCTGAAAAAAAAACAACAGCACTGATTACTATATGGATTCAAAGCTAAGATCACATATCTTCAGCTTGTTAAGTTTAGAGTGATCTTACCTGCGTCTCAGGCTCTGGTGATGGTTTGAGAGGGGAAAGGACGACATCGTCCTTCTGCATTGGGCTGATACTGGATGGTCCTGAGTTTACAAACAGCAAAATCAATGTGTATATGTGTGTGTGTATATATGTGTGTGTGTGTGTGTATGTATACACACACACGGTTACAGCAATTTCATGATGATGATTGGTGATACGTACCAATACTGGAGACACTTTCTGATTCCCTGTCCTCTTCAGGAAGTGCTTCAGTGTGCTCCGATTTGTGCAAACGAGCCTCAGCTTCTGCATCTGAAGGGATGTCATCTGGAATGAAATCATTCAAATTCACTGTAACCCGGAGTAAAAAAGCTCATGTAAAAAAAAAAAAAAAGACGTTTCTTATTATAGTATTATTCGGACATTTACCCTGATCCATCTCTGTACCAGGCTCCATGTCCACAATGTCCGCTTCTGCTTCCAGGTCTTCATCCTCACAGGGCTCTGAGCCAACAGAGAAAAAGCAAGGAATAAGTCCGAATACTGACACGTTTTGTTTTCAGTTAGAAGAGTTAGAGAGTTTTGTTGGAACATCCTAACAACCTTATCAACACAACACATTTCAAACGCCAATTTTCATAAAAGCATCAAGATTAATTTTGAAAAGCAACACATAAATTACAGGTTGAAAAAGCATGAAAATGCTCCAAAAGTTAAATGTTTGATGTTAAGTAAAAAAAATGTTAATTTTTTTCCCCTGCTAAAAGCCTTGTGGTAATAAATGCCCTGGCAAATGGAAATTGGACTATATAGTACGAGACTAATAAAATATGAACAATAAAAATGAACAAAGGATAAAAATGAACAAAGGATGAGCGCAGCCAAGTAAAATTAGTAAAAAAAGACCCATGCAGCTTTCCATTTGAACAAAGCAAAAGCAAACTGTTAATGACACTGGTTAAGAGACCAACAGGAATCCCTCATGACAAGACAGTTATTCTTTTTAAACATCTGAAATAGAGACATTATTCACTCAGTTAATTCATGCAATTGTGAAAAAAACATCATAATACTGACCATCTTATGTGTTAAATGCATTAAACTGGCAGAACATCTGATTCTACTAGGTCTTCGCTTGATTAAGCTTTTAACCCAATACACACGCGCTGCCCAAAAGTCCAAACATTCAAGCTTGTGAACAGCTGCAAAGCACCTCAACAGCCTCATTCCTCACTTTTTTTGCGAGTACAAGTGCCATCATCAAGGGGTGAGTGCAAAAAATATACGAGTAACAGCTGATTCCAATGAAATACATTGTGTATTACACACCAGGGCAAAAAAAAAAAAAAACATCTCAGCAGCATGAAGTGTTGGCAAGCTCTGACAGCTCACTGGTCTTTGGAATAGCTCACACTGAAGTGCGATACATCATGTAAGTAATGAGAAGAGTTGAAAAGGGTAGGATGAGAGGCTGGGTTATGAAAGTTGAAATACAGATGCTGATCTCATCCCAGCTCTGGAGCGTGACAGCCTTACAGCATGCATGCGTGTGAGTGTACTGGCCCCTGCCCGTGTTTCTGCATGCTGCAGGAGAAGGCCAGCCGACAGGACAGACAGAGTGTCACTCTGAGACGGGATGCGTTCCATCCCATTGAAAGTCTGAGCTACCTCCAGACACGGACTCCAACCAGACTCTCACTGCCTCGTGTCGGGTGGATGTGTGGGCAGGCGCTATGTTCGAACCCGGAGACACAGAACAGCGAGGGATAGATGGCAGGGGAAATAACAGCAAAGTAATTAGACACATGGGAAAGAACACAAAAAAGAACAAAGCAGAACAAAACTCAAAAGGGGACTGACGAGGGGGTTACATGGTGCACCGGGATTGGGGTAGAGAACCTTAGGTTCACCCCAGCAGACCGGCAGCGACTGTGAATGATACATTAAAGACTGGCACAAAATGAGACATTCCAAGAAAACAAAAGCAATGTGACAAAACATTTCACAAAATCAGGAGTGATCGCATACAACAGATGAGTTAGTTGAGGGAGGTGGCTCCTCCTGTCAAAGACACGGACAGTAAACAGGAGAGCAGCAGCCACGCTGATGAAACAAGACCCTGATCCTTAACACTGTGAGGCCCACAGCCTTCCCAGGTGTTCAGCTCCTCTGAGTGGGTTACCTGTGGAGGAGGGCTGTGTGAGCTCAGAGGGTTGGGAGAGCTGGGAGGCCGAGGCCGGCAGGCCGTCTCTGTCCCCCTCCGAGTCCAGGTGTGGTCTCACCAAACCTGGGACGGCCAGGGGATCCACAGGCTGCAGGACCTGTTGGATGCGTAGGCTCCTAGCTGGAGGAGGGTGTTTGCGTATGTTTGTGGTTTTGATTGCAGTGAGGTTGTGTGAGCCATGATAGAGGAGGTAGATAATGAAGAAAAGTAGGAGGAAGAAAAGAAAGAGAATGGCAGAGACATAGTTACAGTTAACAGAACATAGGGGATAAAAAAAAATATCACGGTGAGGAAAAGGAAGGCTACATGCACTAGACTGCAAAAAAACAAAACACAGCAGGGAGCATCAACCATATAAGTCAAAAGAAATAAATACATAAATACTATGCAAAATTCTGCCACTCAAAACCAAACTGTATCTGCAGCACCTGGGTGAGAAACACACACATTTCTGGCATTTATCCCATTAGTAATTTAAAGCCATATACAAAAACAGAGGTAGAAAAAAGGCAGGTTAAAGTCGGCCTGGCAGTAAAAAGGAAACACACTTTCCTTTTAAAACACAATAATGCAACCAACAAACCGGAATACAAAACCAAATTGAAATAAAAGCCGCACTCTCTCCAAACCAGCCAGGATTAAAGATCAGGCCTAAAACAAAGTAACTGCAAACACATCCACAGGCAGGTTGTGCTGCTACCTTTAAATGTACCAACATCCTCTTCATCTGTAAGGTACTTCTCCAGCCAGAGGCCAGACTGGAGCTCTTTATCCCAGGGGCAGTAATCCCCCTCTGCCAGGAGGGGGAGACAGAGCCCCGCCAAATAAAAACAACAACAACAACAAGACAAAAGGCAAGGGGGGAGAGAGGATGGTGGATGGAGAGAGGATGTAAAAGGAGGAAGGAGGCAGTAGAAGAGCAGAGTAACATTTAGGACAGGGACACGGCACACAAAACCGATTCGGATGGAAAGCAAACGTCATTTTTGAACTGTTGGAAAAGGAGCAAATGGAGACTAGACAGACTCGATGTCAACACACAAAAGGAAACAAACTATTCCCAGTTCTCACAGACCACACCGAGTGTGAAAAATAAATTTACCATCGCTTGACTCCTCGTCCTCTTCTTCCTCATCCTCGTCCTCCTCGTCATCTACTTCACCGTCTCTGCTGAGTGCGTCGTCCAGAGCCTCGCCCTCCTCCTCCTCCTCCTCATCGTCGTGGTCACCTCTCAGTTTGGCGTGCAGCTCTACTGCCTCCTTCCAGGGAACACCGCCAAGGTCAGAGGGGCTGAGAGGCTGCTGCTCCACCTCTTCCTCTTCCTGGTCCTGGTCCTCCTGCTCATCATCCTCCTCCATGTCGGATTCTGAGCTACTGTTAATCAACAAGGAAGTTCATAGAGAGCGTAAGAGCAGGTTGGACGGTTCTGCAAAGTTATTCATGATACAACTTGAGAGATCCTGCTCCTACCTGGAGCCCAGGTCAGCGTCTGTGACCTTGTCCAACACACTGCTGAGGTTGTGTTCTGCCAGCGTCTCCTCAGGCACCTCCTCCAGCTCCTCTTCCCTCTGCAGGGACAGACGATAGTTCTCCAGCTCGATGCGCTCCGGCGTCCCACGCAACCGCTTGGCTAGACTGGGCTCCTGGAGTCCGTTGACCTCTGCCACTGACGAGAGCCCAGGTGAAACGATGACATCGGGGCAGGGTTGAAGGTAAGAAGGACAAGAAGCACAAAACACAACTGAGAATCAGGTTTGGTTCAACAGTCTAGAGAAGAGGAGCACAGTGTGCACTCACTGTAGTGATCTCTAGTTAAACGAGTTCACAAAGTATTTTGTGGTGAATAAAATCTGACTATGTCTATTGTGTGTGAAAACGTCAACAAATCGCACACATCCAATAATGAAACTTGTGGTGCTGCTTTTTTTTTTTTTACTTATTCCCATTTGCCACTTTCTATCTAGCTTCATAGTAAATTAGTATCTTCAGGACAAACTGACGACAAGACAGCAACTTAAGATCTATAGAATTTATTGCATCAGAATATATTCCTACAGCAAATGTTATCATCGATCACAAATGAGCCTCTAATCTTAAAATATTTCTATGCTACAGTTCTAAGTACAAGGTTGGTGCCTTGCCTTTTTCCCATCCTAAGAAGCAAATGTTAAAACTGTATTTCCACATTACCTGCTGCTACTGGTGAATGTGAGTGCAATGACTAAAAACAAGTGCTTTGCGCGTTATGGTGGACGGGTTGGCTCTCTGCTCATTTAAGCAGAGATTCAGTTGACCTACAAGTACAAGTATAACTGTCAGAAGCAAATACTCAACTGTAATACGCACTGTTAAAAACAGAGGGCGTGAGCAATGAGCAACAGCTGTTACACATACTTCTATTTAGCTTTATATTTATTTTATATTTATATTTATATTCACACCCGACCCTCACAGCTAAGGGGCTAATGCAACCCATGAGCTGACTAACCCATGAGCTTTTTTATATATTTGTCTATATCTGCAATATTTTACATTATGATGATCCGGACAACATCTTATGAATTAAAATAAATAATCAAATTAAATTAAATTTAAAAAATACATTACAAACTAAAAATAATGCAGAAAGTGATTAAAATTCACAATTCTCAATTACTTGGGGAACAACAGTTACTTTGACTTCACATTAAAAGTGGTCATAAGTGATGACTTCATGTTTACAATATGATAGGATTATCAACACAGTCAAAATAATAATGTCTATAGTTATCAGATAATATTCATCTGGTAATATTCCTTGTGTTGCCAATGTTATTCTACATACACGCTGCATGCTTACACTATCCTTGCAGTTTTAACGAGTATTTCAATTTAAAATAGCTCACATGCCACACAATGTGGCAGGCCTACACTTTTCTTACTTTGATTTTAACTATTTATTTTCCGCGCATCCTATCAGGCTGCCAGTTTCAGCTGTTTCTATTCTGTGGTTATATTTAAGTATATTATGCAAAGCAATAGAAAAGATGCACTGCACTGAGCAAACGCTAACAGCAGTCTGTCGGGGGTGAAAGGATGAGGGATGCAGAAGGACAGGGGCATCTGAGGAGGTGCAACAGAGGAGTGAGAATCATAAGAAAACCAATTACAGGCACTAAATCAAGCACTAGTAGAGCTCTCAGTTTTAAACTGCTCCGATAGGAGGGCGAAAGGTAAAGCTCACAAAAGCACTGACACAGGCACTTGATCACACTATGGTGCGTTTCAGTAAGAGGGATACAGAGGGTAAACACAGCCTACAAAAGGAATCAAACACATCACAAAGCAGCCACTAAAAGGAACACAACACACAGGAAAAAAGTGGAGGTAGAAGAGGGCAGTCACAGGCCAACACAGGTTACAATCAGAAAGGAAGCTTGGCTATTCATCAGAATTCATGCTTAGGTCATTAATGAACTATATCAAAGTGTTGCTAAATGCTAATCGTAGCTGTTGAAAACGTTTAAAAAAAGTTTCCTCTTTACTGCTAATCGAACAAAAGCAGCAGAAGAGTTAGACGAAGGTTTGATATTGCTCTCTGGGGAGCCCAACAGCCAGACGTGTGTCCAGCTCTTTTCAATGTCCAAGGGAAACAGATCAATAAATTAAAGATGCACCATTCACTTTTAAAAATATTCTGCCAGAGCTCTGCTTTACTGCTCGGGCCCACTACAAGTCATACAATGGCTGCTAACAGAAACAGAAAGAATGCTGCTGCTGCTGGAAAAAAAAAAAACAGATCAATCACTAAGACAAAGACACACAATTTACACAATCAACACTCTGCAGGCTCAAGGAGCGAAAACAATCAGCTACGCCTACACAGTCCACACAGTCTGATTAGTCGGCGAGGAGTAAAAGGAAAATTAAGAAGGTGGGGGGAGAGAGTCATGCTAGAGTAGGTTGAGCAGAACATTGATGGTGAAACAGCAGAAGAGGTAGATGCAGTAGGTACACAGGAAGGGAGAGTCTAGGGGGTTGTGTGCCACCTGGTGGCAGGTCCAGGAGAGTGTGCGGCGGAGGGTACGCAGAGGGACTCCCACGCACATGGCCAGACGGCACGGTGCGACTGCCACAGCAAGAGAGGAAAGCTGGGTACCTGAGGGCTGGAGCTCGGCTGACCCGGCTGCGGCTGCCATCGCCCTTCCTGGTGCATCGATGGTCGACGTAGAGGTCTGGGGCGCCTGGTTCTCCTGCAAGAGAAGAAAGACAGATAACGTCACCCACGCATTTTCTTAGTCCATCATGCATCACGATGCAGTTTATATCACGTTTTATAACAACAAAACAGACACCTTAGCTGTGATTGGAGCAGGTGAGGGAGCAGGCCTCTTCCTCTGAGCATAGCCAGACAGGCGGTAACAGTAGTGGGGTTTGCAGTAAAATTTACCTGAGGGTCAGAGGAGGAAAAACAAGCAGACAGGCTGAAAATAAAAATCCACATAAGCAGTGAATTCAACTCGCACGTTCCGTACGCCTCATTTCTTCTGCAGAAGCACGGCATCTGTTTGCTACTGAGAATAAATAAAGATAACATCTTTTTCTTTTATTTTCGACAGTCACTGGGGTTGATGTCCTGTGACAAATCCTGACAACCATTCTGTCTCACTAAGCGATCTGGTGCCCGTCCTTGAGCGAAACAGACACTTCACAGACGGGAAAGATATGAAAGAATGAAACTCGGCTCTGCAGCCATTGTCACGTAATATCATCTCCGTAACAGTGACTTTTACACTCTTAATGATGCAAATGTAAACGTGTTTGGTGAAAGCAGATTACAGGGGGTCCTCGAGTTACGACGGAGATCCATTCCTGAGAATGTGTCGTAACCGAATTCCGACGTAAGTCGTAACATACATTCATAGGTAAGGTAGTTACAAAGTTGTGCCACCAGATGTCGCTACAATAACCCTACAATAAGAGTTTACTGTGGTGAATTGCCTTCCCTCTTGTCCCTCTTGACACACTGTAGGGGTTGAGATCGCGAGTGTAATGAGCATTTCCTTTAGATTTCTGATATCAACCGTGTAGACCCTGTGTTGTGAATAAACCTACGGTATTGCCACGATCCCGAACCCATCTGTGTCCGTGTGCATCTCCTTACCGGCTGCCACTGCCCCCCCCCCCCCAAGCCGTCCATTTCACATAAGTAAACACAAGGCAGAGTAGCGTAGCTGTGCTGTGGAGCGTAACATACATTCATAGGTAAGGTAGTTACAAAGTTGTGCCACCAGATGTCGCTATAACACCACCCTACAATAAGAGTTTACTGTGGTGAATTGCCTTCCCTCTTGACCCTCTTGACACACCGTAGGGGTTGAGATCGCGAGTGTAATGAGCATTTCCTTTAGATTTCTGATATCAACCGTGTAGACCCTGTGTTGTGAATAAACCTACGGTATTGCCACGATCCCGAACCCATCTGTGTCCGTGTGCATCTCCTTACCGGCTGCCACTGCCCCCCCCCCCCAGCCGTCCATTTCACATAAGTAAACACAAGGCAGAGTAGCGTAGCTGTGCTGTGGAGGTGTTGGAGAGCCGGCAGGCGCGCTGAGAGACAGAGAGAGCACTCACCAACTAGTTCCCGTGTGAAGTCTGTACATATTTACGGGGCAACCCGCTTAAGCCGAAACAAGAAAGTTCACGGGAGATGTGTCGTAACCACGAAAACGACGTAACTTGCAACCGTTGTAACTCGAGGACCCCCTGTAGTTATGTTGCTTTCAGTTGATTCATCCTGTTTGCACATTGACATACTTCAAAGCAAGTGAATACTTGTTGTTGATGCTGCGATCATTAAGCCAAAGACAGTCCATTTGTTTTTGTCTATGTACTGTATAATGTTAAAAACAAAAAAACAAAAACTATCTTCATACCATCCTCCACGTCAAAGGCATAGGAGGACAGTCGTAGTGTGGTGCCGCAGTAGTCGCACTTGAAGCAGCTGCGATGGAAAAACTTCCCCTCCGCACTCAGCCTCTCCATCACGTACACGCGCTTTCGACAGAAGAAGCAAACGTCGCTGCCTCCGATGTTGACAGGAAACTCTTTCCTCAGAGAGCCCTGTGAAGAGATAAAGCATTCGATCAGTGGTTACAGGAAGGAAAGGTAAACACGGGGAGGAGGAGGAGACTAAGCATCATCAAGCCACAATCTCACCAAACTTGTTTACTGGGTATTGATCTCTTTTATAACCTATAAACCACATCACAGCAAGTCAAGGCGTTATTTATCATTAGAAACCAGGATGTGCAGGCCGTAGGTTCTGTTACTTATCAGGCAAACACACCCTACTGGGAAAGGGAGCTGGATCTGGAGCCAACTGGGACAAGAACTAATACATCAATTTAACAGCATCATTGCACAGAACAACACGCTGTGGCTTTGACTCGTGCAGCCACATGGCGCCCTGCAACAACAGGCTTACCAAATCCCTCTTTTCAGGTACGGGCTTGGGGTCTTCCTGAGAGTGAAGCTGATTGGCTATCTGCTCAGCCAATGAGCTAACTCCCCCAGTGTACATCCTTACATAGCGCTATTGACAGCATCAGGAAGGAAAAAGAGAGGAGGACGTTAGCGAATGACGGATGAAAAAGGAAAGAACGCGAGGAACAGAAGGATGAGGAGAGTACAAGGAGGTCGCACAGCGAGGACACAGGTGTTTCAACACACAGGGCGTTCACAAACAGTGGTGTCAGACAAGTCTATTAGACACAGGGAAGCAAGGTTTCCATGCTTGTTGATATGTGTTGAGATGTGCAGCCAATCTTGTCTAACTAATGAATAAAAAAACAACAATCACACTGTTAGACAACACCAGTGCTGATCAAGTAATTATAACAGAATTATACCATATTGCGCAACATGTGACCGTTGACAAAAACATGGCCCTGCAATCCTGCATTGTAAAAACTATTCCTGAAGAACAGTGTCCATGCTTATACTCTGTTTAAGACACAATGTAAAGGTTGATATGCATTTTTCACACTTACATGCCTGCAGTGCACAGACACGCACACATTATTTAAATGTATTAAAATGTAAATATGAACCAATCGGAAGGTTATTATGTGACGTCAGTGACCAGAACTTGATGACAAAAGAAGCCTTTTGATCCTCTGACTGAGAGAAACAGACTTGAGCCATGAAAGCTCTTAGTGCAGATGAGATCTGAGTGTGATTTCCTATGCTGCAGTCCCACCGCATCGCAAAGCTGTTCCTGTGCCAGCGCTGGTCTGAACTGTGCTTACCAACAGGGGAGTTGCACCAGATGAGATTTTTGCTGCCAAGCTGCTCTTCCAGTCCTACTCAACTGCATGGGACCCCCTTGTCAAATTAAGTGGGAATTATAACTGAGTTCAAGAGCAACCCGGCTAAGAATATAATGATATCTGATAGAGTCACACTCACAGGGACTGATTATCCACCCACACATTTATCACACCAAACTCTCAAGTGGGCTCAAGCAGTGTAATGCAATGTGCACTTCGGGGAAATGTCGAGTGCAGGCGTGGTGTGTTAGCGTCATCACACTACAGTCGGCGCGGACGTGAAGAGACTACCTGTCTCAAGGTGTCGGGGGAGGAGGGGGAAGGCTCGGGGGGAGTCTGGGCTCGGGCTAGGTGCCACTGTTCCATGAAGAAACGTGAGGGCTTTATCTTAGGCTCCACATAGTAGGAGGGGGACAGAAGAGGAGATGTCACAAAGTGAAATTCAAAAAGTGATGCTCATTTACACTATTATCTATGATGCCTGTTGGTCAGCTTCATTACCTCTGGAAAGATATTATATATTATTATTATTAAAATGCACAGTTAATTCTAATTATCCACGGTATTATTATTTATTTATGCACAGTTTAATATGCAAACGCTGTTTCTTTTTAAACAAACAGAAAATAAGTTTGTCACTTCATCTGCAAATGCAAGTTAAGACTCTTCTTAGCAAAGCCTTACATCAACAACATCCCACACCACTGCCAGCTCCTCCGGGCCAAAGCTTGTCGGAGCTGGAACAAAGTGGGGATGTGTCTGATGACTCCCTATTCGGACGGTTTTTGGAAATAACAGATGTTGTGTCCTCTGGGCTAAAGAGACATTTACCAGCACACAGTTCAGAAGCCAGCGTCTGTAACTGCGCAGGTTTGATCCTGCCCATGGTCACATCTGTGAAGGCAACATTTATGATGAAAAAAAAAGTGCATAAAGGTTTTGAAACAATGTATGCAGCCATCCGGACAACACATTTCCTGTGCTGAACGCCTCTCTGCCAGCTCGCTGGATTCCTGCTTCAGACTCATTACAGATCATGTGCCATCACACACGTAATCAAAGGCTATGTGATACACCTCATACTAATGTGGCTGTGCAAAAATGCTGCTCTTTCTTCTCTGCTTGACATGCGTCAGCTTTTGTCTGTACGGCACAAGGCCACACCCGCCCAAAGAGAACAGCTTCAATTCAACAGCAGCCTATCATAACCACAGGAGGGCAGTGAATCACAAAATGAAAACAGCCAACATTAGAGCCTTGATGGGACAGAACAATGTTCTGAGGTGGAATGAGACACTATACTGTATATTCCAAAAGGTAAAGATGACCAACAGGGCAAAACTTATTATTTGTTTATAAACATGTATAACTATAAGACAGACAATCAGCTGTCTGGATTAACTGGGATATTTCACCTGTGGTCCAACTGGCTTGCACTCAAACTGAGAGGCCAGTTGCTCGGCCCTCTCCTGAATACTAAGCACATATAAGGGCCTCTGGTCGTCAGAGTGCAGGGGCCTCGCTGACTCCTGCAGACAAACACATGATTCAGTCACATAGAGGGTGAACGAGGAGAACAGTGTTTGTATTCTCTTTTTTTTGTCTTTTCAGAGGTTTTCCCAAAAAACAGTCGCACTTCTAACAAGCTTGTCATTGTGGCACACACAACAGATGGTTTGTTTGCCTTTGTTTGCACAGTTCCAGCTGACGGCCTGTAATTTATGTAAGTAATGTCAGCCCGAGTGGGAGATCCATGAAAGCAATGTGGGGACAGTTAGTGAGGATATCCAACACAAAATACCTGACAAATCAACGCTAGGAATAAATAAACAAACTCGAGCGAATGAGCCCTCAGACATTTGGTAGAGGTTATTTCCCAGCACCACAGAGTGTTAGAGTCTTAGTCCACAGCAGTAAACAGCAATCGTAACCTTTGGAGAAGAGTCGGCCGTGGAGAGTGGTGAAGCTGGGCTCTCAGCGAGGCCTCGGGACAAGTACCACTGCTCTAAAAAGAAACGGGACGGCTTTTTCTTAGGCTCCATGGAGAAAAGAGGGATAGTTGGCCATTAGACTTGAGAGGAAGTGGAAATATACATGTGGAAAGGTCAAGTGTTTAAAAAATAAAATTCAACACTGGAAACCATGTTCACACTGAGATGTCCATGCACTATGTTCACCTTTGGTGGCTTGTCGGGTTTGCCCTTAAACTTTGCAATGAGGCAGTCAGCCCTCTCCTGTATACCAGGTATGTGAAGGGGTCCTGGGTCAGTCAGGTGCAGTGGCTTCCATTCCTGCCAAGGAAGCTCGACTGAGTCTTAATGCTGAGTGTATGTGGCTGTGACACCATTGTTGTACTGCATATACAGATGTCTGTTTACTGCGTTTAAAAACTCCAATCAAAGCTAAAAAAAACATCCAACTCCACACACTGGATGCATATCCATGCAAACACGCAAACACTTTACCCCATGTTTCAAGGGCCTTTCGTAGTATTCAAGCTCCTCCTCTTCTGGACTTTTATGCAAATGCTTCTGTGAGCGCGCACACACACCCAAACAAAACACACACACAAAAGGTTTTAGCACTTCTGTTTGCATCCCCCAGAAACAAAGAACAGTGAAAGCAGCTGCTGGCTGCGTCTTTAGAGAACAGCTTTAGAGAATTTCGACAATAAGTTCATACAACGCGAGGTCCCCTGAGTTTTTATATACATGCTGTCACATCCCAACAAAATACCCTTCAGCAAGAAAACAAGCAGCTCCTCTGATAACGGCACAAACTACTCAGCACTCAGGAAAATCAACAAGATGTCTACAGAATTCTATTATTCTACACACTGCAGAGGTCACATCTGGGGTCAAGCAGACAAGATTAGGAAGACTGGTTGGGGAGAATAAGACAAAAAGGGGCACTTGGTGGGTTTGTTGTGGGTTTATGGCAGAGGTGGACAGACACGAGCGGACAGGTACGGCTGATGTGTGTGTCACCTCTGAGTGGAGAGAGAGCGAGGAAGTGGAGGAGGAAGAAGGGAGCAGAATGGTTTTCTTTGGGCAACTCCGAGGGCCCGAGCTGGACAGATGGTCGACACTGCTTCTGGCCTTAAGAGATGAGGGACAGGAACAGCAGATTGAGCAGAGGATGATGAGGACGATGATGAAAGCGATGAGCTAGTGTGAAGATGAATGCTTCAACTTTCTCTTGGTGTCAAAGTAAACTATTAGTGTTTAACCGTCAGCATGTGCAGACTCCGTGCAGGTCAGGTTCACTTACCTTTACAATGTGCAAGCCCCACTGGCAATGTCTAACACACTGGCACACACATTTCAACACACACAAAGACCACCCACAAATTGTATGCAGCAAAAATAAACCTTGAAAAAAAACAGCTGCTGTGAGGTTAGACAAAAGTGAAAATAATTCACCACTGCTGCAGTGCATATAATATAATATAATATAATATAATATAATATAATATAATATAATATAATATAATATAATATAATATAATATATAAGGTGAGACTGAGACTGGCAACGTATTCGTAACAAAATGAAGAGAGAGCTATTTTCAGGAAATTAGAGCAAATAGAATAATGTACATGAAAATTGGCTTGAAAAAGTGAATCCCAAACACTTCACGTTGAAGTGTTTGGGATTTTGGGGATTATTTTCAGTCGACGGCCGACACTGGGATCATTTAGGAGGCAGCAGCGAGAAGCTCGCTGTGCACCGACAGCACAGTAAAGAGCAGCAGCACATTTAATCCCTTTAAACAGCTGGGTTTGATGCTTTAATTCTACGTCTGTGAGGCGAACGCTTAGTCTGGTGATTAGACAAAAGACAAGACAGCTTTCAAAGCATCAGCTGGAGGAAAGTGGTCCTGGCAGCGCTGACTGTTACTCACAGTGAACTTAGTAAGGCCGGGGAACAAAGCTGGGGGCACTGCTACAGGTGGTCCTCTACAGAGGCTGCAGGAGCGAGTGGGACACTAGATCTTATTTCTTTGCAAGCAACATGAACGTGCAGCTACGCGCAGGGGGCTATCATAACATAACAGTGAGCCGGACTGAATCTAATTCCATAGGATGGGCTGTAATGTTTGTGGCAGGGGATCCATAACAGGATCCTATAGGTCATTAATAAAAGTAGTGTGCAAATGCAACAAGGAAGAGAGGGAAGGTAGATGACATGAAAAAAGAAAAAATCCCAGTTCTGCATCTGGCTTTGCTTTTTTTTTGAACAAACATTGATTTAAATGTACATTTTAGCATTTTTGACAGCTCACGCTACAATGGAGTGCATTAAAGAAATTTTGCAGACAGTTTGTTCAGGAAGAAACTCCTGAGCGAACCTTAACCACCCAATTGCTGCTGGCAAAAGCTGCCAGCATATTATTATACAAATACTATTTTGGGCTGTGAATAGCCCAGCTGTGTGATGATTACTATGCATCGGCCTGCTAGCTTTTGATGAGCACGCACTTGTCACTTTTACCATTTATCACTTCATCTGACTAAATATGACCCACCACTCGACTGGTTTTGTGTTTAACTACGGTAGTCTCATTCTATTGTTACAAACACAGAATGATCTTCTATTGGTGAAACAACAAAGCAATTAACACTCCCTGTAGTTCTCTATTTGCCCTGCTGGGGGCTAAGTGGGTGTTTTCATGCATCTCCTGTCATAATCTGATTCTACCTTCCCTTCCCCTTGCTTCTCCATCAGCACACCTATCCATGTTCATGTGAGGGCGGGAGGACTCTAACTTAATGGGATGGCAGAGGTGTTGAAGGACTGCCACAGCAGCATACCTGCTCCCCTTTGTTGGGCAGCGTCTGACACTTGATCATTTCTTTGTAGCGAATGCTCAGCTGCTCCTGCTGCTGTGTTCGTCTCTGAACCAGATGCAAGGAGGAGAGAGACGGTAACAGTGGTGCACTGTACGTATCTAAATATGTATCTTTCTCTTAGACTAGACATGAATGCACAAAGCTGCAGTGCTATTGAGTGTTTACATTCACACACAGGTTTGTTACCTTCACAACAAACATCTGACACTAGTTATATGAAGCTGTCCCTAATATGACACACCACAATGCATATGATTAGATGGTCACTCTGGTGGTTAGTCTCCAAGGATTTAAGGCTGGGACAATTCCACTCTTTACCTTTCTCCATGCTGGAACAGGTGCCAGGCGCACTGGCTCTTTCACAGGGGGCTGGGGCAGGGAAGGGGGCAAAAAGTGGTCCAGGTTGGGCAGGGACTCCGCCTTAATGGCCAAGTCAAGATGAATGACAGCGTGTGGCCAGTAAGAGGGCCAGAAAAGCCATGCAAGATATCATGAAGTGGTCCATGATGATGATGATGACGAAGGGAGATGCAGGCAAAAAGAGAGAAATGAAAGGGAAGTGAATCAGGCGCACAGTGGTCATAGTGGATGGAAAATAAGTGCTTTGCAGTAATAAGGAAATAAAGATTGTGAGTCATAAGCAGATCTGTGTAATTATAGCGCTTAGAAATATTACACTGTCTAGGTCCTACAATAAGCATCAATAATTAATGTAAAGAAAGGAAATACACATCTAATCGGCCCAGTGACAGCTGCCTTTGGAACCTTCCTCACAAACCGTCAAATTACTATTAGACAAACATCAATCATATATTCAGCCTGTTTCAGGCTTCTACTGGCAAACGCGACAAACAAATGTCATTTTTCATCTTAAAGAAGACATCGACATAAAAGCAGCTAAGTCACACAAGAAGACATTTTCCACGTCTGCAACAGCCGAGAACTGTCTTTCTCCCGGTCCACAATACAAGCCAGTGTTCCTGCAGCCCACACCTTTCTCCCACTGCTCCACTGGTCAGGAAACCAATTCGCCCAGTCAGCATGGTGAGGCCACCCACATGACCAGGGAACAATACGGAACTGAACCGATATTAGCATTCTGGATGTGAACTCATTAATGCAATAGCCTACGGCTCGCCTTTTATGGGACTAGAGATCCTGTGGTACCATATGAAATCTACTCGTTCTATAAAATATTCTTTGTAAGAAAAAAAAACAACTATTATAATCTGAACTTCTATAAATATCTTTCGTCAGTTGCCTAATTTTCCCTGAGTTTCCAACTCGTATCTCCATCCTCAGCTATTACACCACAAAGTGAACCGTGTGACCGTCCACATACCTGTCTTTTGAGTCCCGCAGGCTGGGCAGGAGCGTTCTCCTCGAACTTGGCGAGTAGTTGGGTGGCCATGACCTTGACCTTGTTGTTGTTGTTCCCAGCAGCGCCACAGTCCATTTTTCTCTCAGACAGGAGAGCAGTGACAGATGACCTGTCGTCACGACTGGCCCTAAATGCCTCCTCCTGAGGACACAAAAAAAGAAAACGTTTTGTTTTCTTTCTTTTTTTTCAGCCTGATTCTCTCAGACCACTGAGAATGACTTCTCTGTTCTGGGTGGACAAACGGCTCAAACAGTAATCGCAACGCAATGCTGTCAGTGCAACTCACATCTTCAGACTGGCTGGTTTTCCTTCTCTTCCCCAAACTGTCTGCATCCTTCTCTTTTTTGTCCTGTCGGTGACACAACACGAGTTATTTTAACTCCACGCACAACAGTCAAACAGGGAAGTGACCACAGAGATGTCTTAAGAAATCTTAAGACACTGACCTTTGGATTTCGCTTCCTGGATATTGCTATGCTCTGACCGAGTTTGCTGAGGAAAGAGATGGGAGACTTGGTGCTGGCTATCAGGGCCGCCTTGTCCTCGGGACTCAAGTTGTGGTTATCTGAACAGAAACGAACACAAAGAAAATATTATTTTATGTATGTTAAGAGCAAACAAACCATATCTACCTAGAAGTTATCTTGTTTTCAAAGCACCTATCCAACACCTCCCAATACATTACAGAGCAATAATTCCACTGCGTCACCCTCTCTCACCTCCAGGTGGCACTGTGTCCTTAAACATCTCATAAAACTGGCTGAGGTACATGACCATAGAGAGTTTGTCTGGCTCCACCACAGAAGACATCTCCTTGCCAGTCATGCACGGCGAGATGCCAAATTCCTTCTCCGCCACGTCAAAACCCAACTGGTTGTTCTTCTCTTGATCTCGCTCGTCCAGCGAGTCAAAGTCACTGAGGGCAGGATGGAGGGAGAAGGAATGTCAGATATCAAAAAGAAAACAGAAAAAGCAAATCATTAAACGACAGGCGTTCTTGCAAAGATCTTGATCTACATAGTTGCCGTAAATGTAACATAACATAGACTATGTATTCATTCCCATGAATGTGCTACACTATATACTGTATATTAACCAACACTAAAGAGGATGCAATTGTGTGTAGCAGGTTATGGAGAAATTACTGTAACTTTTATTACACTGCATGTGAAAATACAGTCAACATTTCTCATCAATACACGTCAACCGCACAAACAGTCCATTTAAAAGCATTTTCCACTAGAACATCGCATCGGACAAACACTCGACTCAGTCGACATACAACGTACACAAATTCCCATGAACATGATCTACCCAAGGCCCCGGCACTGATCATCCTCCCTCCCCCCCTCCCGTCATCTGGTCCATCAAAGGCAGCAGAGCGCAACTGCTGCACCACTTGGTAAAGGTCAAGCAGGACACAGACACTAATAGCTTATAATGTTAATTGTCGTGTTGCCTCCAGAGGGTAGCAAACTGCATTAGGCAATGTGGATGGAGACTGTGTTGTTCTTGTTCACTGAGTGCACATGAGAGGAGGACAGATTGTTTGTTCGGTTTTTTTTGTGTGTGTGTGTGTGTGTGTGTGTGTGTGTGTGTGTGTGTGTGTGTGTGTGTGAAGGCTCCCTTAAGTGTCCCAGGAGGCCGTGACGAGTAGCTGTCACCTCATCTACAGTGATACACGGTACTGTCAAAACCCAAGGTCCCAGTCAGACGATAAACATAATCTTTAACCAACAATAAACACAATAAGCAGGCACCACAGCAGCTTTAACCCTTTCACTCTGACCGTAATGGCACACGTGGCAGTCTGTGAAATTACAGTATGTTACCACCAGTAATAATCAGAGACTTTCAGAGACTCACATGAGATCAGGTCTGTATCGGTGAATGAGGGCACACAGGGCCAGACCGCTCTTCCAAGACATGGTCAGGTCTGTTACATTGACATTCCTGTATCCCTCCGTCTGTCTCTGGCACCAGTTGAGCAGTTTACTAGATCGAGCAACGGATTCTGTTATGACAGGTAGAGAAAACCAGAGGTTTGATGTTAAGGTATTAAGTTAAACAGAATCTGGATTAAACAAGAGGTAACCAACTGTTTCTGGAAAAGACTGCAGATCTCTTGCTGGGCAATATTATGGCCTTGGTCAGGTGGGATTAAAAAGTTTATTCATCCACGGGCTCATTATCCATGTTAGTGTAGGTTACAACCAGCCAAAGAAGTAGTATGTAGTATATAATATGCAGTATGCAGAAGTATTATGAACTGTGAATCTGATAAAGGAAAAAAAATGCAAATGAGGTTAGAAGAGGATGCAGAACTCACAAGAAACCTTTCTGAATATGACCAGAGAAATGGTCGGGTTAGTGCACGCAAAGGAGTTTCTATAGGCCGCAGTCCATTCCAGTTCCAATTCACATGAATACAGCTGATACAATTTAAATACAGTTAAATCTATTAGAAATCCTTGAAAAGCAACACCATGCATTTGGACTTTGGGTTACCTTGCAACTGCTTGTCAAGCAGATAATTTTCTAGAGTGAAAATAGTTCGTTGTTACATTTCAGCAACAGTGATCGCAGCAAAATCCTACACTGATCAGTAGGCACACCGAGGGCAATACATTTAACACTAATGAAATGCAAAAGATACAAACCATTCCTGGCCAGCTTTGGTGTTGACGCGTTGATCACATTCTCTATTTCAATGCGCATTTCCCTCGACTCCCCTGTGTCAACGAGATGCCGCACCTGCAACATATATATTATTATTACTTCAAACCTTAAACATACTGTATATGCTGTGTATATAATATACGTGACTTTTCAATCAAAATATTAAAAATATTATTTAAAAATAACAATATTAAAAATACAGGCCTAATGATACTACTATTACTATTACTATTACTATTACTACTACTACTACTAATAATAATAATAATAATAATAATAATAATAACAATAAATACACACAATCACAAAAATGTAGCAGTGTCCAGCAGAAACAAAGATGAAATCTGGCTTGCGTTCTCACCTGGCTTGGCCTGAGGAAGTTAAGGCTAATGTTGGGGTAACGTGTGGTGGGGTCCACACTGTACTGGTTGAAGTTCTTCTGAACGTTTTCCGGTGTGGTCTGGGGCAGTAGACGGTATATACTCTCCCTGAAAGACACATTTTACCAAATGTAACACAATCCCATTTCCTGTAAAGACACAGTCTTATTACAGGCATAGAGTCTGGGAGGATGCTACAGCAGTACATAAAGAATTCATACGAGCACTGTTAACAAAGGCCACAGGGAGTTTCTGCACAACACAGGACTCACATTCCATTCAGTTCTTGTGACGGCCTCTTATCCCATTACCAATAAGAGACATGGGACTGATGCCAGAAATCACATACAGGCACATTTCCTAGTAAAGCACTTAGAGATAACGGGTGTGTTTGAGAAGAGGGTACATGTGTGTGTGAGTGCGAGCATGTGTATGCGTCCACGTGCACAAGTGCTTGAATGAGCACAAGGGCAGTTAGCCTGATGTGCGTGCATAAATATTTCCACACGCTCACCTCTCAGCCAGCACCTCGAGAGGCGTTTTTCCCTGAGCCCAGCTCTTCACCATCCAGCCTGAGTCCATGGCTGCCAGGAAACCTCGAGCGATTCCAGTGCCCATGGGCCAGAAGGGCTGGAGACAAGAGCAAACACAACGTTCAGCAACCAAATATGGCCACAGAAGAAACAGGCGAGGGGCTGTGATACAGACTTTAATCGGCAGCTCAAACTTAGGAAGTCTAAGTTAGTCAAACATAATCATGAAAACATGTGGTTGTTTCTCTCACCTCCAACAGGCTGTCTCCCACCAGCGCCACCAGCAGCTTGTGACCATTGCGCTGGCGCACCATGGCAGCATTCTCTGAGGCGTACATGCAAGTGAAGTCAAACATGGCTACATCTGGCTGGCCGTAGTGGTTAATAGCAAAGTCCAGTGTGGGCAGCTGGTGACTGGTGGAGAAATCCGCAGCCTCACGGGCATAAGACAGCAGGGCAGCCTGGTCCACATTAGCTCTGGACAGCAGCAGCTCCGTGTCTGCGTAGTCCTGCCAGGTGGAATATAATCAAAGAACTATAATCGAAGATAAAATAATATAATATAAAATGCTTAAGACATGTAAGCAATACACACTATGATGTGTAATGACCACAAGAAAGAAAGAGTTTTGTATGTTTGTCTGACAAAATAGTATCAGTCAGATGAAGATTTTCTAAACACTGTTTTTACAACTCATTCCACCAAAAGGAGCAGAATGAATTTCATACTCAAGGGTAACAACAAAGGTTTGTTGATGTTGCTATTTTTCATGTTCCACATTTTTGTGTCATTGAAGATGTGTGAAAATAAACTGTACACAAACCACCACCAACCAGAAGCCATGGAAAATGTAGTCAGAGAAATGTCTCAAAATAAGAGTATTAAATGTGACGTTGAAATAACGACTATTTCAAATAACAACTGAACATCCGCACAAAAACATGATCTATATCTTGACTATGCCATAGAGAAGCCAGGGCCTTGCAATAATATGGTCACAAGTCTCTCCAACATGTAGCATCAGATCACTGCATGCTTTCAGAGTGACATGTTTTCATAGAGGGAGGCGAGAGTCACATTCTTCCATCTCCAGGCTTCCTAGTTTGGACCTTCCAGACCAGACTGGTGGTGACGGTGGGCGACAGGAAGGGCATGTTGGTGGAAGGTGTGAATGTGAGTTGTTCAGGGATTTACCCTGAACTGTGTGGCCAACTTTTCCACCCTTCCTCTAACCTTTTCCAAGGAGCACACAGAGTCCTTCACGTTGCTATAATATACAACTATTTTGGACATTCTATCAAAAAACGGATGCTATAACTTATACCTTTTCATCCCCTCTGGCTTCAGAGTACAGTGTACATCAAGACCTCATTAATGACATGAGCTCACCGTGAACAAAAACACAGACCTGAACATGCATGCACAGGGATGCCAGACTTACACTAATGAAAAAAAAAAAAGTTTTGTGCAGGCAATTTCCTGCACAAACCTTCATTCATGTTTGTACATAAAAACAGAAATGGAAAATGATACTTCCCATTAGTCAGTAGCCAAGGAAAGGAAACGAGTCGTATTACTACTCGTTTGATCAAGTTGCCAAATTCTGAACACTGTGTGCTCAGTTAGACTATGTGCAAAACCAGAAAGATTGAAAGAATGAAAGAACAAAATAAAAAGAGAGACAGTCATTTATGTGCGCCTATATGGCTACATGAGATTCAACAGTTGACACACACACGCACACACACGCACAGACATAGGCTGTGTCCGAAATCGCCCCCTAACCCCTATATAGTGCACTATATAGTGAGCACGCCATTTTGTAGTGGTGTCCGAAAGCTTAGGGATCA
>JAFBJQ010040646.1:0-58673 GCA_016785345.1 Trinectes maculatus | reverse complement strand
CATAAATATTATAAAATATAACAAAATACGAAAATAAAAATTACAGGAAAGTAATCAAAAGCCTCTAATTTAATAAAAATGCAGTGGTAAACAAACAAGTATTTTGTGAGACGACAATAATGTGGTACGGTTTAATAGTGCGACAGCAATGACGTAATTACCGGCGCCGAGAGTAGTGTCCGAAAGTGTCCGAAAGATTTTTCTGTTGAGCTCACTATATAGTGCACTACATTTATTTCCCTATATAGGGAGTAGGGAGTAGGGGTTAGGGGGTGATTTCGGACACAGCCATAGAGAGAGATCTGAGTTTTGATCACTCACATGCAGAATGACTCCTTTCTCCAGCAAGCTCTGTTTTTTTGCAGTCATGACAAAGTAGTGCGTGTCATCCTTGTAGTAGACAATGTTTTCCAGGTCAATACCTAAAAAGACCAATAGAAAGACATGTGGTTAAATACCAAGCATTAGTCCTGATGCTTACTGCCGCAGCTGACTGTCATGTCGGACTTGGGAGGACAAGAGAGGCAGACTCACACGAACCCAAAGCACCTAGGACATCATCATGTCAGCAATACAGTGGAGAGACTTGGCATCAAACCTAATGTTAAGCATTTTAATTGGGTGAGCAAACCAATTCAGACCTAGCAATCAGAGGGTATTATTTGTCCTATTTACTTTTATTGTTTGGTATTCACCACATCCAAGAGCGAGCTGGAGTTCTCACATTAATTTACTTATGCCAAAAAATAATTGTACAAATCTAACAGTTTTCTCTAATCTAACAGAATTAAGGCTGTCTCTTCAGTGTCCATTTCAAAACTCCTCTGTAAAATAATGAAAGAAGTGCGGCAGGGCGGCGCTGCGCAGACCTGTTGCTTCTCGAAGGTCTTGAAAAAACTTCTGGTTGAAGATGAAGGCCACACCGCTGATCTCCTCAACCTTTGCCTCCGCTGTCGTGTTCCTGTTGATGAAGTTAGCAGTGATGGCAATTGCAAGCTTGCCCCTGAACTCCTTACGCCGAAACCCTGGGGATTAGAGGGGGAGGACGCAGACAGTGTGTGACCTAAAGGTCATGAATCAGGGTGGGCGGACCATGACCTACAACACCATTAAGTTTCTGAAACACATACACTGCTTATTGTAGCTTGCATTTGTTTTTACAACAGGTCAAAAACACGCAAATACACACTGTACATCATAATTGCAGCCAGATGTTCTGTATCATGAATACCGTTGTCGTTTTTCAAGTTGTGTAAATGTAGCTCACTCCTACTCTCAAGGCAGAGCCCTGTTGCTTCCCTCCTTTGATGTAGCAGTCAGTAGTCCAGAGACGGGTCATGGTACTCTACTCCACATGGGGTTCTCTTTGCCAATGCAGCTATGAGTGAAAGGTCCAAACAAATACAGACCCAACAGACAGCTAGTTTACTAATTTTATTCTGCTGAGCTGCTGGTAGAGCAAACACTCTCTGAGGATGGCTGCAGCAGTCAGCCGCACACAAACACACATACAGATGTGCTCAAACTCTCGTTCATACATGAGGAACGGAGTGAGGTCACGCATCCGACCGCAGCTGTACACAAGTTGGATCACCGTCGTTATGACTGAACTCTGTGTCCATGCGAAGAGACAAACAAATAGTGGCGATTGTGTTGTGTTCTTGTTTAGGCAAGGAAAATCTGCATGACTAATTTGTTTCTCTTAGTCTGTGCACGCAGACTTGCCTGGTAACGTGTTCCTCCGACCATCTGCTCCAATAATGACATCAAACTCCAGCTCACTGACAGGGTGTGTCCTGGGGTGGACCTCAGCCCTCCAGCCTATCCCTGAGAAAACACAGCGTGTGTAATCAGGCAGAAATGCATTACCAGAGCCAGACGTAGAGGCTTTGACTGATATTTCTCGACTTCGATTTCCATTCATTTTTTTTGGACTTGTCTGGCAGCAGCCTGACTCACTCACTTTCAGTCTCTTGATCGACCGGGGGTTCAACAAGTCCCCTGAACTCCACGTTGACATGGATCTCAATTCCCACTAGTAGAGCCACTTTTAGCAGCATGAGCTGAAGCTGACGAATACCTACAAAACACAACAAGAACACAAAACAATGAGATAAGAATTACACAATCCCAAAAATTACATCGTCCAAATGCATAAAAACCCAAAACTGACCAATATGACCTGCAGCATGTGAGAAAACTGTTAGAGAGCAAGGTTTGCCATGTATACTTACTGATATGATCAATAGCACCAGCACAGAACTTCCCATAGAACTTCTTGGCCCCAAGGCCCCTGAGGTCCTGGATGGTGAAGGGCCAGAGGTGCAGCACGTTGTTCCTGGAGAAGGCATCTCGCTTCTCTAGCAGCACCACTTTGGCCCCGAGGAAAGCCAGCTCGATGGCTGTACGTAAGCCGCATGGCCCCGCACCAATAATCAGACACTAGAGACCAAGCAAAACAAATGTTAGGATTAAACTTAAATCAGAGTCAGTATCTTTAGCCAAATGCTGGAGACCCGGCTATCCAGACCGCAACTTGACACTGATCTCCAACTCCTAGATCAAGGGGGAAAAAGAAGCTTTCCATCTAATTTTAACTGTGGGGGCACTTCCTATTCCTGATGACACATAGCTTTTTGTCTCTTCGGGTTGGAATTCCTTTTATTTTGACTATATAAAAAAATAAAAATACACTGAAATGTATTCAATCCCATTTATTAACAATGCTCTCATTCGGCTGCAACTCAAAGTTTGACCTGCCTGCCTATTTTGACCTGTTTCAATCACAAAACTATCACTGAGAAAACTTTCTTGTCAGAGAAGTAATAATACACGCAAGACATGAGTAACACAGATCATATAGTTTGTGCCGCCTTGGTCCTACCTTAGTGTTGGCACAGGCACGACCCTTCTTGTACTCCTTATGGCTGGCCCTCTTGTCTAACTTAGCCCAGAGAGCCTTGGCCTTCCAGTAGTTGAGTTTGGACTTGAGCTTGTGATAAAAGACCCTGGACTCGGTGGGCTTGACTTCCAGATGCTCACACAGCTCCTGGAAGGCTTTGAGCGTGCCCTTACACGTGGTCGCCTGGACGAATTTGTCAAACAGGACATGGGACTGGTTCACCCCATCTCCTCCAGCTGCACCAGCGCCTCCATCCCCCATGGTCCAGACTTACACAGGGCTTAGAGGGCCCTCACCCCTGAGGCAGGGGTCTCTGGGTCCAGCCCCAGGCCTGGATCACACACTCTCTATTGGAGGGCTTGAACTCAGGCTTCAGACATCTTCATTCTGTAAGCGAGAGGGAGACACAGAAAACTGAATGATAATTTCATTGTTCTGCTGCCAAGCATAGTACTGTCCAAACATTACCATATGTTGCACTGGGGCAGAAAAGCAAACTTACAACAATACTGCTTTTGACTGCTTGAATATCAACAATGTCCAAACCAATATAAGCTAAAGTTTTATTTTATCAGGGAAGCAAGGATGAGATGGTTATGACAATTACCCTGTTTCCCAACGAAACCATGTGTATGATGACTGGGCATATAGGCAATCAGATCACATGTTGATTGATCTGCGACTACATCCACAATATCAACACTAACTACCACAACATAGATTTTCTTCTCATAGTTAAAATCCAATTCCATTGGTAATATTTTGCTTATAATGTAATTACTCACTCAGCCACTCCAACATGGCTACCCTCTCTCTTTTCTCACTGATACGAAGACACAGACAAACACACACAGGAGGCACACACGTCTGTTCAGACTCGTTAAAAACAACACACTTTGGACCTTGCATATTTGCATATAGGGTGGGAACGCAAGCTATAATCACAAGCAGTAACAGGAGGAGACTTATTCAGGATGCATTTTAATACCAGGTGTGAAAACACATACTGACATACCTGTCCACTTGTGATCAGATCTTGTTCAGACTAAGGTGAATACCATGGCAACAACACGGGAACATGACTTGCTTGTTCTAAATTCACAATGGTACAAAGAGTAATGTATTAGAATCAGTCAGGAAATTACCACAATTTCAAAATTTCAAAACTTAACATACTCATTTCCAGCTCTCTGTTTTTAGACTGGAAGTTCACTACTGGAGTACAAGCACAGTTAAACCTCTGACTGAAAGAGGTTTTCATTTGCAGCAATAAAGATGTTCGGTAAGTGCTATACCCTCTAAATGTTCAACTGTGTGACATGATGGTGAATTTCAATCAAAATCCATCATTGGCTCTATGCAAAAGTCATGAAACAACTGTAGTTATTTGTAGGCTGGAGAACATTAGATGGCGATCACACGACTTAAGCGGAGAGTTTAAGGAAAACAAGATGTTCTTGGAGCAGATGACTGCATCAAGGTTATTATTTATACATATGTTTACATCATTACTGGAGATTTTGGAAACATATGACAGGGGAATGAAAAGACTAATCAATCCCCTTTAAATGAAAAACATCAAAATGACATTACTGATCAAAAAGGAAGAGGAAATAATAGGGATGTTAAATGCTTATGCCTGGAAACTAAAAGCCCTTTTTCCTGTGAGGAAACATTCAGCGCTTTACACCATCAGACCCCTCTCTCTTAAAAAGCTTTGGACTCAGCTGTCCACGATGCTGAGCCAGTTCATGGAAACCAATGTAGTCCGAGTCCCAGTGGCAACACATCATGAACGGGAGGCAGGTACAGAGGTCAGCTGGCCTCCTTTTCACACTCTGCCAACTCTTCACTGCAGTGAAAACAGCAGCCACTGGGTTTGGCTCTGCCTCAGCCAGTCTGGAGGCTGCAGTGCCAGCAGAGACAGAAAATGGCCCTTTTCCAATGCAAGCATTTAGATGAGCAGTTATATTATTTCCCTGTGAACTTCCATGACCTGACTTTAACCCTAAAAACTCACATAACATACAGAAAGTGTGCAGGACATCTACACTTGCGGCATCTGTGTACAGTTGCTGGTTTTGTGTGTGCACTTAGAAAAGTGTGCAATAAATCATCTGTGACAGACCCCTTCCATACCATTATTTGTATTGTAATTATCATATCAACAAAATAATGTCAAGCACAAGCTTCTCCGTTTGACAGTACAGACAAATAAGAAGATGTTGTGATTGCGTGTCAGTAATAATCCAATAGAAATGACCCGATCGATGGTTTCTAACTCACCCGTCAATACTAATGGCAACAAGGTTAAAGGCAGGAATGGCAAATACGTGAGGTATCCGAAGCCTGGTTCTGTTTATCACCACAAGGACTGGAGTCAGCATGTGCTGACTGTTGTCCAGTCAGGCGTGCAGGTCCTTTAGTGTCTGGGGGCCTGAGATAGCACACAGTGGGCAAACACAGATAAAGGAGACTTTCAAGGTTGTGTTCTCAGGACAACTGGGCCAGTTGTGTTAAAATACAAATACTGTTGGTGAAAAGCCTGACAAAGGGCTCCCTGCCCGTAAGTCCCACACTTTACACTTTGATCCCTCTGCTGTTTTTTCAAGTTAACGGCAGAAGTCGAGCAAAGAGGTCATAGTTCATCTACATTCAGTTTTTTCTTTGAGGCAGAGGAAAAGAAAGCAGTTTATCTCCCAAAGCCTCGTGACCCACATTTAACAGAGACCACACAGTTTGTTTCAGAACGCCACAGGATCTTGCTATTAGAGGGCTTATAATTCAGTTAATGGTGAAATTAAATCCTCCTTGTGAAAACTAAGATCAGTCCATTACGACGTCTCTCTCCCAGTCCACATGAGGTGGTCCAACCGTGATTCCCTCTGTGAGGTGTTTGTGTAAAGACATACAGGTTAAGGAGCAGATAATTGGACACTTATGGCACTTTTATTTGACATCAATGAAGGAAAAGTGGTTGCGACTACAGACAGTCATGCTGTGTTTGTGCGAACTGTCAAAAGATGCTTTAGCTCGGGCAGGCTGCTGTGAAATGTTATCGTCGCCTCACCCAGCTTAATGACAACAATAAACTCGGCCTAGAATTTGAATAATAGTAGCGTCCTGCAGAGGCCCATATGCTCACTCAACAGGAGAGCTTACATGTGTTTCTGCAAGGCTCAGAATGGCATCGTGGGAACAACAATGACGGGAGTCGTCAAGAAATAACCCAGTATTTAGGCAAAATCTTGTTTTTCTTTTTTTTCCCCACAAAAAGCCATTTCAAGTGGACAGTAAAAAGACAACAAATCAAAACAACTCTGGCTCAGCAGGCACTTACAATCTCCTGACATCTGGATAAGCTGCAGGATTTCACACATTCACAGCATTCTCACAGGAATGACACACATGCATGCAAGCCTTGACACACACACGCACACACACACACACAGCCTCGCCCCAGCGTGCATGCACACACAGCATGCCTTTGCTTTTGACTGGTTGTATTACATCATCTTCTAATCTAAAAATAGAGCCAGGGATTAGGCCACTGGCCTACACACTCGACAGCACTGTAAACACAGTCACTGCCAGTGAAAATTAAAAATTAGACAATAAAAAGGAATTGATTTCAAAGCTCACAGCCTGGGTAAATAAGCATGTTATTATTTAATGTTGATGTAAACCTAGAGAGGCTACGTTAACACAAAAGCGATTTTATTTTTATTTTGTTAATGTAAAATTTTAAAATAAAACTGTATCTTTTCAGATGAGCATCTTAACTCAAAAGTACCAGAACTAATTATCAAAAATAATGTCTGTCCATACTAACACATGTGAAATCACACACCACAGGACTATTTGCATACACTGGGCTTTGGTGGTGTGAAGAGGAAGCAGACTGTCTATTTACAGCTTGCCGCCAAGTCGCAAAATACCCTTGCATTACTCATGTTTTGGTTCCATCATGTTTTAAATCACTTTTATAAAAATACATAAGAGCAACAGCAATGGAGAGAAAAATGTGTTGACCGAAGCATTTCTTTTCTTGTCAGTATCAGAGAGAACAGAACATGAAGAAGAATCACGGGAGTCTGGATCCTAAATGAAGACAAAAGACACAGATTTCTGGAGTAAGTAAGTTAAGAAGTTATTTTAAGTTAAGAAGGTATTATTATGTTATAACATAATAATTATATATATATGTGTGTGTGTGTGTCTATATATAGTAGTCATTATTATATTAATATTTAACAAAAACACTACTACGGTGCCTTCTTGCAACCCATAGTAAGCAGGTACTTGTTCTGGTCGCAGTGAATCGTGTCTCATGGCACGTAATTCTCGCAGTCCGCCAGTCATAAAAAAGATTATCAGAGATGTCGCGATATAATTCTCAGGAATAACGTCTGTAAATCAGACAGCGTGTTTGTCATAACCAGGAAATATAATTGCCTGAAATGATATTAGTAATGACCTGTCACATCAAATCTTATCACAGCGAGCGCTAGTGGTTCATTTTACACACCAGAGGAGACAGGTGCTGTCTGTCTATTCACATCAACGGAAAAACCCTCGGAGCTCATGGAGCAAACAAACATTTCTGGACTGAAATTTAACTTGCAACTGGCAGAGATCACCTCGAAACCATCTGGCATCTAAATGACTTGAGCTTGTAACAGTCAGCCAGACTGCACCTTGCGGCTGAGCCATTTATTTTAGCTGACACAACCGATAGAGACTTTCCCCAGCTCCGGCAACAGATCAGCCTCTGAGCCAAAAAACAAAGAGGAATTCCACATTGTCCTCTGTTGTCAAATACAAACCAGGCCGACAAAATCAAGCTCTCCGTTATATTTATAACTTCTGTGGTGTCCAGGGATACAGTGAACTGTAGAAATGGGACACAGGCTTTACATTTTTAAACAAAAACAAAAAAAGAGAATATTGTTTCGCCTTAATAGATGGGTTTTTGTACTTCTTTGCAACATCTGGCAATATACAGAAAGTAATGCATTTATCATTAAACAATAAGTTACCAGAAAAACACACAGCTCTGTAAAGTCAGACACTACTGTACAAACAAGAGACACAAAGATTCTTCTTCATTACTGACAACCAGTGTCCAGTGTTCCCAAATGACACGGGATATTTTCTCAGAATTGCTTTGTGCATGTTAGAAAAGAAATATTTTGAGTGGGCTTGACTGTGCTGAACAGTCACTCAAGTCACTACCTGCCTGAAGAGAGTTGAAGGGGAACAGCACTTGACCTTTTAAATCATATTATCCAAGAGGCTAAAGTGATTGTAAATCAGACGTCCTATACTGTGCTCCCCGTCTGCTTTACCAAGGCATCTCGCCATTCCACTTAAGAAAAGAGTCAGGGTTTAACTGAATCTCAGCCCTATTACATTTCTGAATCTACGGGCCTATATCATCGTACCATTACAGCACGACAAGGGATTTCAAATGGCTCGGTTACAAAATGTAGAATAGCACAGCCCGTGAAAAGAATAACTCACACTCTCTCACTGAGACTGCTCAGGGGAATATTTGCTTCCCTTGACTTTTTTTTTTAATATAAAATGAATGTTCATAACAACTCAGGGGAAATTGAAGCCTGAGCCCTGTGACTGCTTGTTTATGGTTGCCAAACATGGGCAACTGGCGCTGCCTGCCAGCACTTGCTGCAGCTATTTGATTTAGGAAACCCCTCAAATCCCAACTAGGACGCCACTTCTCCCACCTTCATGTCTTTCATGACAAGAGCAGCTATGCAGACATAAACACAGTGAAGCCCCGGGGAAGAAAAAAAAACACCATAAAGCACAGCTATTCATTCATTCAGCCTATCAACGCTAGACCTGCTCATAAAGATCTTCAGTGGGTTTTTTTCATTTGGTTGTCTATGACGGTCATTTGCATACTTCACACCAGAGTGCGCAGTGAGATGTATTTGGTTACTCATATGCACTAGGAAGTGGAAACTGAGACCAGTAGGCAAACAGTCAACACAGACTAGTCTCCAAGGCTTAGTCATGACCCGTGAGGAATGGAGGCATGTGAGAGGATGTCGAATACTAGGTGTTCAACTTGTTTTGTCACAGTGGAGCAATCAAATGAGAATTTAATATATTAATAATCAAGTGCTACATAGACTTTAGGCCTAAAGTTCGTCCAACAAACGCAGTGGTTTGTTTCTTTTTCTCCTGACAACCCAAATAGCTATAGTTTGACATCCTAGTTTGATCACGCTGTTAATACACAAAACTGCAGGGCGACTGAGTTGTCTGCTTCAGCTCTACTCCATTACCCACATTACTGACAAAGCTAACGTTTAAACTTCCAAGCAGCTCCGTAAACACACACACTGAATCCACACTGAACGTAACAGCGAGACATGGTGGAATATCTGAATAAAGAATAAAGAGATAAACTGATATTCCCACCACAGGCATCGTGTGATTTCTGGCCAAGGCCGAGAGGGTAAAACTCTGGTTATGATATTTATGAATAGTTGTTAAAACAGTAGAGAACAATCCTCTGACATTTGATTTTGACTATTTTAGTAAGACAAGAAAAAAATGTACCAAAAAATGCTATACTCTGATACTAGTCCATAAAAAGCAATGGAAAGGTACAAAAATAAAACTATAATACAACACATTACAAAACCATCTCTGTCCCAGACGTAGTGTCTAATCATGAATATCAGCACCTCATTTGTAATAACTTTATGATCGATATCATCTAAATAAACCACAGAATCCAAAGGCTGCTTTTCAGAACCATGGCGGCAGATGCAACAGTGACAGGCGAGGGCAGCACATGCCATAATCCTGTCCACATCCGAACATGTTTCCTTTAATCTCCGAGCAGGGACGCCACCATGAGCGGTTCAGATGGTAAACAAGTCGCAGGCTACGTGAGGAGAGTGAGACAAGAGGGATCAGCAGAATGGGCTGCGGCAAAGACTGACTAGCCGGCACTTCTGCTGAGACCTGCAGATGCTTCTCCGCGGCACAAACATCCTCACTTATGGGTCTCTGACAACCTGACAGAGACGCAATAAGCAGCTGCAGCAAACTCACAAACCCCGAGGACCCAGTCGCACAGGAGAGGGAGTTTTTATTTACACTGACTACTAGAGCGAAGAGCAGGATACATAATAGGGTGGCTGTAAACTGAGGACCGTGAAGAGCGAGTATACAAATATCAGCTTCACCCTTCTCAGTATGAGGTTTGGCCAGTCAGTATATCATACGACCGATCATGGCTAATTATCCAGTGTTGGCTTGCACTCAGTTAGAAACAAAATCTGCTGTTTGCACTGACTGCAGCATGTGACTCACTCTTCAGTTCAACTTTCATTTAAATGAAAGGTTACAGTTGTGACAAGCTGAGAAAACTTTCCTCAACTCAGACCCTTCAGGGAGCTCTCTAACTATGGCTGCAGACTGAAATTACTTATTTTTTTAAATGACTGATGTTTGCACATCCAACACCGTGAAAGATTTCTCCACAGCCTGATACTGTAGAATTATTTCCCCTCCTACTTGCGGATTCCACTAACAGCACATCCAGGACCAGAGGAAGGTCAACCTTCCTGTGTGAACCGTGCAGATCCGCACGCTCATCCAGTACGTAGGTAACCGAACACCCACGCAGAGCCATGAAGGATGCTGACAGCTTTACAGAGGAAAGCACTGAAAACAGACTCCTACCAAATTACACTTTAATCCTGTGCACATATTACAAGAAGCAGGTGGAGTGGTGGACAGGTTCTGCAGTGATTAAACACAACACGAAAACTTTAAAAGTGTTTAGCTATAAGTCATTTTCAGGGGAGTAAATGAAACGAGGGGTGAGGATTGATTAACTGGTTCCAATTAAATTCAGTGTATAATAAAATATTAATGTTTAGTTTCACATTTCTCACTTAAGACCTCCAGAAGGTGTCCACAGTCCAACATTGCCTCCAGGTTGTTTCAGACAGTCTCTTTAGCATCTATTCAATTAACTTCCATACTAATGTGATAAGACTAGAAACCCTGAGCGCATGCTTCAATATGGATGTTACATTCAAACAGTAAAGGGGTAAACACAATCGCAGCCCACCCTGAGGCCAAAAAGACCAGGTATTGCAGGGCTCAAGAAGAAGTGTTCACTTTCTCCCAGGAAGGAACTAACGATGTTTAGTATTAACAGATAAACTATTAAGCGATAATAAAAAATGTATCCAATTTATACTCAGTTAAACTGTTAAAAAGATTCCAGGACATCAGTACCACCTGAGCAGATATTCTCTGGGTCTTACAGTTAGACTGTCACCATAACAACCCTGAAGTACAATGTGTCGCCATATTGCAAAAGTGCACAGCTCCACCTGACCACCAAGGCTGGTGATTCTGATGCTGCAGATGGACAGTGCAACTGTGACTGTTTGTGTGCGTGTGTGTGTGTGTGTGTGTGTGTGTGCGCGTGCATGAAAAAGACAAAAGCGTTACATTCACCATCAGGCCTGCCACAGAAGAATCAGTCTCTTGTCCAGATAGACAGCTAACAAGGCCCGGGGCTTGTCCACAGACAACTTGTGAGTGAATGTGAAATATGATGTGGTCTCAAGAGGGTTGGACAGTTTGATTGGACTGAAAAGCTTTGGATGGGATGAAAGGTTAGCAGCTATAGGCTGAGCAGCTGTTTGAGGCTTCCCGAAGCCTGGCGGATGAAAAGGACAAGCTGTTGTGTAAGTTTTCAGAATATTATAAAAAATAAGACCGGACTGATCATAACGTGACTATCAGGCTACACTAGCCCCTGGGTGCTACTGCTCTTTATATGGGAGCAGTACAAAGACATGCTTTTTTTGTTTTGTTTTGTGTTTCCTTGTTTACAGTTTAAACTTTAACAGTTGTTGTTATGCAATATTGAACAAACCATTAATAGGAACACTAATGTTGGCTGATGAGTTACAGTGCAACAGACCAGAAACAAGCCGACCTCTACATAATTCCTGTAGCCTGTGCACATGACTGACAACCATCTGCACAAAGTTACCAGAGGAACTACTGAGTATGTGACCAATGGTTATATTTAATTTAGTATGTGGGAAAACACACTTTTCAGCTGCTGAATGCATAAGATTATTAGACGTTGTTTTCTCTTTGGTGGAAGCAGCAGTCTCACTTTACAGAAAATGATGCTGATGACAGCTGTTTGATAAACAAACAAAAAACAATGAGTTATGGAAAGAAGTGAAAATCTATGTTGAGCTTAGGAAAAACTGTAAATTGCTTTATAATGCTCTGTGGTTGGCTCTTCAATTATTCACAATACAGCCACTGGTAACTGAGGAATACTGATTGGCAGTCCTGTTTAAAACATAAATATGTGCTGTCACAGCCTGCTCCAAGAAACCAATATGAGCAACTTATAACAACAAAGCATGTTTGCGGGAACACATCTAGTCATCGTTTCAATGGGCCTTGGATAGAAATGATTTCAGACATGAGAAATACCACATAGTGGATGCAGTCTTACCTAGCTCAGCATATAGAGCCGTGCTTTCCCACAACACTGTCATAAAACTTCTTGCTAAACTTGAAACAATATTTCCTCTTGAGTCTTCTGTCTACTTATGATCTGCTGTGCATGTTTGGTCTTTAATAGCCAATGTCATTCATCCCACACAAGGGAAAAAAAAGCTTGATTGCACAGCTCTGCTACAGTTTCATGGGTCTGCAGACTGGCAAAATGTAAACAGTCTCACTGGCCTCAGGAATCCATTTGTCATACTGACCTACTTCTGACCTCAAAGGTCAGAGAAGAAGAAAGAAGAAATGGCCAAGAGGTAAGTAAGTCTTTAATCTGGGAACTGTGAGGGATCACCGAAGGACATGGGTTGGACACGTAGACCGATCAGCCACAATATAAACAACAGTCTCTGATAACTAGTACTGAGGAAGGATAACAGAAATGGTCTTGAGTTTATACTCTTAGGAGCGTAAGGGCGTAAGGGCTTTTATATAACCTTAATGATATCTTAATGGCTTCTACCAGGCTGTTTGCTTTTACAGTGTCTATCTGACTCAACAGTCAGGAACACACTAATCATTGTGACCTCATTCAGTACCACAGTTGAAAGGTCAACACAATAATTGTCCTTCAATACAATGATTTCCTTACAGGGTCACTTTTGCAAAACATAACCCTTCAACATGAACGACAATCCATTAGCACCTAGTGACACACACTTCTCCTTTTATGGATGTACTGCTGCCTAGAATGCGTCCAATGGACAACAGGGTCTAATACACTTCTGATGAGTCAACCACAGAAACGGACCTGTGATCCTGACCTGAGAGTTGGTTCACATCCATCCGCCTGTGAGACGGCAGGAGCTGCTTTTAGAGGACTTCCTGCCTCCCGCCTGTGCTTTCATCTGGCTCTGTTTCCAGAGCACTCTGAGTGGCAGTCAGTGAGCGATCACAACAGCTCAGCCTCGCCCTGTCCTTCTGCACATCCACTCCACTTCCACTGATCAAAAAGATGCCCCGCCACTATCAACCGACGGTAGCGTCCACATTCCTTTCATGTTTGTTTTCAGCATTAATTCCTGAATGACAATGGATACCACTTAATTAGAACTCGACGTGATCCAACATTGTGTGCTTCCCTTCTGTATTTCCATTGATAAAATCAAAAACAAAAGTGTCCTTTCACCTGATAAACCACATGTCGCACAGGATGTTTCAACATATTGACCCGAATACCCCACTGCAGCCTCCTTCACTTTTTAGCTGTGCTGAGTCAGCCACCGAGCAAACATCCTCCTCCCTCTGTGCTCCACATCCTGATCTCCTGAGGGATCCTGTGAGTTACACGCAGCTTACAGGAGGCACAGCATCCCAGTCAACATCTGCCTGCCCATCACACTGTGGCCCTGGGGGAGATGTCTTAAGTCTAGACTGGCTGTTACTACGGCCTAAGGAGGAAGATGAGAGGCAACAAAAGATCGGTATCGCTGATCAATACAATACATGACTCATCACTACACAAGGACAAAATGAAAAGTCTTTGTCCAGCCGGAAGACCTGTCAGGTCAGGACCTTATCGCCCCGTTTAGCCTCGGACTCAGTCTTGTAGTGTTGACGTATGGCCCGATGTGGGTCAGCTGAAGCCCTTTTGTGTTATTGTTGAGGTCAGTGTGTGGCGAGTCATAACAAGAGCACACCCCTCGGAGTCTTTAAGCAGCAACACCATCACAGGCTGTATATTCCTACGCTTGGACCACATGCAGAATTCAGATTCTCACGTAGAAGAGAGTGGGAAAACAAGCTGCTTTAAATGTCACCGAATTTCTCAGTCCGCAAATATTTAGTGTCAAGGTCAAGAGACCTGTATTTACTGTATCCATCCAACAGAGCCTATAGAGCATATAGACATCACTCGTACACTTGCACATGCAAACATAGTATTATGCACAATGTCACGACACATTCCAATGCCTGTGGGCCTGTAGAAATGTTTCCTCGTCATATGAACCATTAACCATGATGACTGGGACTTCCCCCCCCTATAAGAGTTACTGTATATCAGGTATATGTTGTACCTGTGTTGTTACACAAAACACCACAGACTCGGTGTCAGGCTGCTGCAGTGATACGTGTCCTTGTCAATCCAATAATAACAAAGCAGCACTAGTGAAAAACGCTTTGGTCCATCGGGATTTTGCGAACGTTGAGGATATTTCGACACAACTGAGTGAAAACAGCCATCGTCCATCGCATTCCCATCCGATCAGTAACATGATGAGGGTCGAGCTGCCTCACAAACCACCGCTGATGAAGCCTTACAGCAGCTGACTGCCACTTATGTTAATATCACTGTCTGATTTATGGCGTCGGCCGTGTCGTCAAATCGTTAGCGGCTCTATTAAACCCAGCAGACCGTGTCATTCCCGAACGTGCAGAGGTGTAGTCCGCGGGTTAACGCTGAAAAAGCACCGTTTGTCCAGCGAACCGGCGGGAATATCTCCTCTCACCTTTCAATCCCGTGTGTTTATAATCCACTCATAGGCCACCAGGATGCATCATGTCCGGTTTTAGACGGAAATTCCTCCTTTATAGGACAGATTATGGCTGTGTTATTTAGCTGGTGGCGCTCGGTAAGGCCAGAGCGGGGAGCCACACAGCCGAGGACTAGGCGCAACTTGAAACTGACAGAGAGGGATCGGGCTGAACCACCAGGACGACGTGAAGGGGGGGAGACACCAAGTCTATAAATAACAACGCGGCACCGAAACATCGTAAACACGTTGATTTCATCATAGTTTGTGCTAAAACGACAGTTAAGCATGATTGTTGATGAATAATTTAGACATTATAGTGCGCTATTTGCACATATCTGACTTCCTTTGACAACGTCAGGAACGAAACCCCCAATACTCTTTGGAGAGAAGCCGAGCGTCCGGACTCAGTTTAATCCGATTGGTGCTTCCCAGCGTGACGCGGCAGCCGTGCTGCCTTCACGTGGTGTCAGAAACATTAGATTGATTTCCACAACAGGGGGAGGCGGGCGTGTTCTTACATGACAGGCAAATTGCACGGAGTCATTTCTACAGCAGAGGAATCCCGCATACCTGTTGTTTGGTACTCATACAGACTTGTCAATACACGAGGCGTTTAATGGGACAAATGTCAAGAACTGGTGGCCATGAAGGGGGCTTACTGATAAACAAAAATCACATCTAAACGTTTGATAGGTAGATTTCATCACGATAAACCTGTATACAAACTGTGGTGCATTGAACTTGGGCCATGTTGAGGTTTAATATCTCTGTAGTTGCTGATTGGCTTAACTGAATTATCAGTGTATTATCAGAGTTATTCAATGATCAGTGTGTTGGTGGCCCCAGTATATGAAGCATAACACTGGAAGAGAGGGGATTTCTTCTAATTGTTTGTGTGACTCAGAGTCATACGTGTCATGTCTCAGTCAGATGAGTCCTGTGTCTGTCTGCAATCGTCTTTATTCCTGCAGGGAATCAAGAAAAATACATTTCCCACTAAATTCCAAAGCCCGGCTGTTTGTTTTCGAACAAAGCACAGAGTTGGATAGTGCCAGGACTTCAGAGACGTCTACGCTTGTCTTGGTGGAAAACCACTTAAGATTGCAACTTGGGAAAATTATATGTTTCAAACAATCGCTTTCAAATGGCAAGACATCACATGGAAAACAGTATAGTGAGTATTCGGCTGCTTCCCATGGACACAAATATGGCTCAGTGATTCACTGCTCTGTCCTGTCTCAATCCAGAAATGTGTCCTCATGTTATGAAAAAAAACTGTAGCCTGTGTGTCAGTGACACAGCAAGCACAGGCTTCACGTCCGAAGAAGCTATTAAAAGCTGTGATGATTGTTAAAAGAGTCTTGGATGATTCAAAGCAAAGGTCAATGACACGCACGCTCGTAGTAAAACCCACTCAGCAAGGTCACCTCTGCTTCAGAAAGGCCACTGGCAGCAATTACATCACTGGCTGGTAAAAAAAAAACTGTTACTACTTACGATAAACTTCATGTGCTTTGTTTAGAAGTTTTGTATATTTTTTCGCTGAGGTCAACACCATACCGAGCAATCACACTGCAGTGCTGGAAGAGAGGAGCCGTCTGCTGCCACTATCAGCTCCCTCTGCAAATGACCCAGTTGGTCTCCAGTTTTTTGGGAACACACAGAGGACACAAGGCACTCATTGTTTAATTCCTTACAAAGATACTGTGTAATCTCCTACTTCACTCTACCCTCCAGTAGATCAGTGTTATTACCGTCTTTTGTATATCCATTCAACAGACAGTCTTATCACTTGGTACTGGCAACATATTTCTATAAGATAAAGGGGGAAACAGTGAAGGGATATTTTTATTTTGCATTTCCCTGCGGGGATTAGTAAAGTACCTCTGATTCTGATTATTTGAATGATAGAAAAGAGATATATTGGATACGTATTAAATAAGGCACATCTTAAGGCCAGGCGTTACCTAGTTTATTATTCATACACCATAGAGCATTGGTTCATTGTTAAAATGCTATATATCTCATATAAATACTGATGTGCATCATCTCTCACATTGTTGCCGTGGTGCCGATAAAAGGTTTAAACAGGCTCATTAAAAACACTAATATTTTGACTGCGAGAGGATTTGCAGCCATGAAAAGATGCTGCTTCCATCACCACAAGGACACGCCACATATGAGGTCTCCAAAAAGAACAAGCTGCCCTAGTTGGATTTGCACCGATTCGCTAATTAAACAAACCACAGGGGGACACAGGATATCAACCATGTCGGCTTGTGCGAGAATGAGAGAGAGAGAGAGAGACAGGAAGAGAGAGGTGGAGGAGCAGCGAAAGAGAACAAGAATGAAGAGTCGGTGGCAGAATGGCTTCCTACCACAACACAACACATCAGAGAGAATTTCACCACATTGTGAAACCACCTCTAATTGTGCCGAGCACCTTGCTTCCCACCACGCCTCTGTCAACCACTGGGCTTTGTCGTTACCCATTCACCGAGGATCAATGGGAGCCAGCTGAAGCATGCACACAAGGGGCTGTCTACTAAAGGTGAGGCAGGCTGCACACATTGGCAGCGTAACAAAGGGACAGCACATGATGTCATCTCCAAAATCTTAAAAGACATCTGCCGTATCACATCATCAAATATAGATGACAATAGACGGCCTGTAATGATGCTGATGGAGGATGATAAATGTAAAGTACTTACTGTATTGTGGGGCAGACAGCTGACAGACAGTAGCTGATGATCCAGGTAGTCCTCTGACTGGGATTAGCTCTCCTCTCTCCCCCCTCCCTTTCCCCTTGTCCTTCCGCCTCTCCTCCCGCCCTGCTTCCCCTCCTCTTTCTCACCGCGGCAAGATGCTGCCTGGACCAGCGCTCGTTGTCATGGTAACCGAGACTTGGGGGCCAGTCACGTGACAGGGTCTCCCCGGGCACTGATTGGACGCACGGATGGAAGTGAGGCGGGAGGAATGGGGGCGGGCTTGGTTGCACGTCACACGCCCACAGGGTTCACAAATGGGAGGAATCCTCTGTCAGGCTGGCCTGCAAGCACACACACACACATACACACAGACACACACACACACACAAAGGATGTCTTTTTAAGGTGGGGCTGAAGTGAAGTGGAGCTGTCAGACAGTCGATGGTGATCCGGTGATTCGACATGACTGGCTCATTGACTGACTTAGTGCCATGCTGTCTGACTTAAAGGATTTCTGATCGGAGATATCATGCTTGCCTCTGGCTCCTCTGTCCCTCCCCCTGTTCGCCTTCATCTCCAGAGCTGCTGCTGCAGCACTGTCAACTGGGACGGGATTTAGAAACCGTGTTACAAAGACACACGAGAGCAGCCATATGTGGCAGCTCTCACTGCTGGTTTACCAAATCTCAGTCTCTACAGGGGCTGCAAAGAGCTATTTATAGCACGACCCGTAGCCCGACAGGAGCATAACTGCTGCTATTAACATTTACACTCACTGTAATGTTCACTGTTCGTACAGTGGTGGCATTCAGACTGTAAAACAACCGAGCATATACTGAGTCTACAGAGGTAGACTGCTGTTCCTGTTCATGCTAAACACAAGAGCATGACCTGAATGTACAGTATGGACTTGGGAGATTACATCAATGCTACACATTGGGATTTACGTATGTGTAGCTTAATGCTGCTAGAGAGAGAGAGAGAGAGAGAGAGAGAGAGAGAGAGCACTGAGCTGACCATCCTACATGCCATAACTGATTTTGTGTTCGCGGTCATTAATTTTACAATCATTTTACAGACTTGAAAGTTGAAGGAAAAGTTGGAGCAGGAAAACCAGCTGTTCAAAGCTGGAGCTGTTGAGTGTTGGGGGAAAAAAAACAGTTTTTTTTTTGTTCACTGAGGCAATAAACGATTTTTGTAATTGTGTGTTTTACAGTCATTGTGAGGGGAAAAGTAGGTCTCACGCTGATTCCACGCTCATTCCCAGTGATGACATGAGAAATCATGGTCCAGGATTGTTACGCAACAGTCTGGGACTGGTCCAGTTCTGCCAGAGAGGGAAAATGTTCTTGTTCTGGTAGAATCCAATGTTGGATTTTGTGACCTGACATCACAAGAGAATGCCTCACTAATCCAACGGAGACAAAGTCCTCACAGTTGGCATGATACTTTCTGGTTAACGATGGTTTTTTAATAGGCTTTTGTTTTGTTTGTTTTTTAAGTTCAGGGTTTAATATCATGCGATGACATATGAAGACATATGAAGAAGATATTTTGCATATTTCCACCAACAGATCAAAAACAAGTGACTGTTTCACCATCTCACGCACACCACGCTTGCGAGAGCTATGTATTATGCATTCATTTTTCTTCCCCTGCTAGAACTGGGCGGTGAGCTTTATTAATAAAACATGCACCACCGTCTCCAAAGCCATTTGTTTCTCCACATCCAGTTGGCCCTGCACACATAAAGGTATTATTCTCTCTGATAAAGACACGTTCTGTAGTAACGTTCACAACATACTTCCTACCTTCCAACCTTGATTTATTCCAGATTTATAGCTTAATAAAAGACAGGAAGATTTTTTTTTAAATGCAGCACATGCAATAATAGTGAATGTGCTGTAGGTCTCAGTTATAACAGGTGGTAGAATAAAGTAGTTTTAACCCTGACAACACTGACACAACATGACAGTTCATGAGCCACAAACACACAGGGATGTCATGTAAGTGAATAGCCGATATTGAGGCTCTGACTGTCTTTTCCCCACTTCCATCAGGTCTTGAATGTTTATCTCAGTCTCCTCCTCTGTGCACATGAAAAGGTGGAGGAGATGATGAGAGCAGTGATGCTAATAGGTAATGTCATTATGTTCACTGCCCGCCATCAGGAAGCTGTTATGGGTCAGTGAGCAGTGGGCTGCAGAGGAGGAGGTCTACTGTAGAGCTCTGGCACCAGTTAATGTTACTTTCAAAACTGATCTGTCTGGGTGGGGAGGATTTTTTATTTTTTTTATTTTTTTTGAAGCACGTGATCTGACAAGAAGATGTTAAGATTAAGATTTAAGGATGAATAAAATGTGATCATACATTATTTTACATGTGATTAATTAACATAAGATAATTGTAACAAAGAAAGTAATGTATACTTTTGTAAGTAAAAAATATTTTATATAAAGGTATTCTAAAATAATCACATTCCTATGTGGTACATAGTTAGGACACCACACATTTCCAGGCGTGGAATGAAAAAGATGGGGAGCAGATAGGTCAGTACACTGGTTTAAAACATTCTTTACATGTGACTGAAGACTTCTTCCATCAAATGTTGGCTTCCATCTAACTGATCAGCTCCTGCTGCCAATAACTGACTTAGTGATTACACTCTTCTCTGACTCAGCCAGATTAGTGTAAGGAACAGGCATCATATGATTAAGCGATGATGCAAATGAAACGTCTTGCATTGCAACAACACAAATCAATTTACAGGAGCCAAAAACAAAACCTTGGGAATGTATAAATATAATATCTGATTTCCAAATAAGCTGACCGGACGACATACAAAGACAGATGAGGTTCGGCTTGATGTGTACAACTTTCATGCAGGCAGTAATTGTGTAACTCCACGGATGAACACAACACGAATCCTTTCAGGCCAAACAAGTGATAGACAAAAGGTTCTTCCCAGAATCACATCAGTATTTTAGGTCACATGAATCCAGGCTGCTGTAACTTGAACATTTAATTTCCTCCAGAATGATGAAGACTAACCCTGAGAAAACACTCCGTAAATCAGCTCCAGTCAGCAGGGGGAGAGATGAAGAAAGGGAGGTGTGTGTGCGCGTGCATGTGTGTGTGCGCGTTATAGTGGTAGATGGTCCAACAGCGCAACCAAAGAGAGTGAACAACTGTTACTGACTAAAAACACATCGACCAGCAGAGACAGAGGAAAGTGAGAAGGCAGAGAGTGAGATCTGATCTCAGGAGGTCTGGTTGTCTGTGGTGTCAATCTGAGCTCGGTCTAAATTTAACTGTATGTGTTTAGGAGACCTCAGGCCAGGGCTGTGTGAGGACTGACACAGCAGCAGTGGTCAGGGTGCGGTAACACTGGACCCATTTCTCACACTGCTGGCCCTTTCCTGTGTCTGTGAACTGCGACCATGGTGTGTGTGTGTGTTTGTCAGAGGCCAGAGATCGCGGCTGTGACCCTATGGCCCTGACCTGTCCTGATCTTTAGCATTAAAGAGGCTCCCGACCTAAGTGTCAGTGACCATGAGTGCACAGGGGTTCAAGGCAACATGCAGCAGATGTGTGAATTGAATCGGCCATAAGTTGTTCCCACGGTGATCAGTGGAGTGAAATATTCTTATACAATTCTTTCTCTCATAGCACATCTTCTCTTATGCACCTGGCAACAAAGCTAGTAAGGAATAACTTTTATGTAATAATACAGTAGAACAGTGACCCAATGATTGGTGTTTGATAAATAGTCAATACAAACAAAAACAACCAAGACTCACAAATAAATGCTCATGCAACATGAAGACCATCAGTTCTACACAGAGTCAGAGACGAAGCTGCTTTGTGCATGTGTGACGAAGCCAGTTTTCATGCCTGCATACTGAGGACTCACCTCAGCTAACCAAACCCTGCATGGCCAGACCACTGCACTTACCCTTGGGCTGACACAAACAAGGCTTTAAGGATGATTAGTTACCACGGCAACCAGATTTTTGTACCTGCTCTGGTCAAAATCAAAATCCTGGGTCCTATTTTTCTAAGGCTACAGCCATATATGTCACATTTACATGAGAACACTGCTTGGTTTGAAAGTACAACGACAATAGATTGTGTTATGATGCATATCTAGACTTAACACAAAAAGATTAGTACAAGAAAAAGCAGTTTTGAGTGAAGTCATCACACATCGTCAGATATTAACTTTACATTTGAAACCATTCAAATGGCTAGTAAAGTCATCGGAGCTGATTTTCTTTCTACAGCCAGTAATCCTGGTATAATCAGCCATCCAGCCTCTGACACTGCGGTTAATATGATGGCAGGGTAACATTAAACCAGACACAACAAAGCATGGCATTTGGAAAATGCAACTAAATCCATGGTATTAGATTGTTTAATAAATTATACTCCACCCTGATATTAATGTTTACTTGATGGATATATCAATTTCCTTGTGCAGCCACAAAAATCATAACTTTAAACTGATAAGTTTTTTGCATACAAAATTTGTATGCAAATACATATTGTAGACATTGGAATGCATACGATTAGATCAAAGTTCAAATAAATTTCAAAGCATGTCTGCATCCTGTTCCTCCATCCTCCAACACACACAGACATCTGCAAATATAACATCACTGGCCATCAGCCTCGGGGATAGTGGTGAAGTGACAGGAGTATACACTGTATGTGTATGTATACACACAAAATTTCCCATTTGAGATCTTACCTATAGATCTTATTTTACTCTCAGGCCTTAGGTCCGATAATCACAAGAACATGACCACTGAGCTTCAGAAGGAAGCGAGTAAACATAACTCAGCGTAAAACTGTTTGACTTTAAAATGTAATCGCCATCAAATTACATTGAAGTATATAATATTTGTAAGAAATCTGCATTAGTAAAACTAAACAAAGTGAATGAAACTTTAAACGTTACATAAGTTCAGCGCTGCTTAACATCATAATATCGATCACCTGCGTTGTGGGAAAGTAGGATCCATTGTTTTTGGAGCTTGACCCACTCCAGAGAATCAACCTCAGTATAAAAACAAACTTTGAGAACAGGGCCACTCACGAAGGTCAAAGTTCATGGACACGCTCATCTCCTTACGTTACCAGTCATCTGCATTACTAAGAACTCCTCCTAAAGAGAGTGTTGTTACACTGTCCCCTCATCAGTTCAAATGCTAACTCACACACACACACACACACACACACACACACACACACACACACACACACACACACACACACACTGTGACTGTGACCAGACCAGAATTTTAATTGTACTCAACTCAACACAGCCAAGGTTCCCTCTGCCCTCTGCTTCATCCACTCCATAATGAAGACGACTGTTTAGCCAGCACCAGGCCCTGACTGGAATCTGTATTCAGTCAACACACGTTTTTTCACTGAAGTCACAGACAATGCAGAGCTTACTTATGACCATAAGTACACACCATGGTACACACTACTACACTATGACCATAAAGTTCAATGCAAATCACAACACATACACAACAGAGATCCACAGTTACATTCACTACAGCAGGACTTCTTTCTCGTTCTGCATGAATAATGAAATGTGACCGACCCAAACTTGACCTTCACCCCCCCCCCCCCCCCCCCCCCCCCCCCCCCCCCCCCCCCCCCCCCCACACACACACACACACACACACACTTTGCATTTTGACTGCAGCCCCTGTGGGCAGATGCTGCCACAGTCATTCCACAATAGGCTGATGTCATGGTTTCAGTCGAGTCTTGAACCTGATGCGAAGCGGCCATGATGGTCGTGTTCTGCTGCGTTCGCTGAGAGCGCGCGCTCAAACACAGCTCGAGGACAGAAACCAAACGCTCCTCTGCGGACACACACACACACACATTCGCACACCTACATCCATAACACACGTGACTTTCATACACAACCAGTAACTCAGTACATGATGTATACACATGGACTCACACACTCTTTTTGAATAGCTATGACCTTATGATACAGAGCAGCAGAATGGGGCTCACTGACTTTCCCAACACGGTTTCCAACACAACTCATCAATCAATCTTTCTACAACTAGACACAGGTGATACAATCATATTTACAGATGTCATGGTTTATTTGTGATTTCGCTCATACGGTGTTTGACATTGTGAATAGCAGCTGTTGGTGCATGAAAAGGCAACAGTAACTTAGGTAAAGGTAAATAAACAATAATGGAAGAGAAGGCAGACATCCACTTCATATGATGCCAGTCTGTCCCCTCTTTTCTTCTTCTTCCTCATATGAATCCACTTTCCATCCTACGCTCAGCTCTTAATTCTCACCGTCCACCTTTTCGAACCAGATCTTTGCCCTTTGTCAACCCCTGGTCATTCTCCAGGGGTTGCCCTTTGTCAACCCCCCCCCCCCCGCCCGCCCCCCCCAAAAAAAACCAAAACATGAAACAATCCAATGCAGCTGTTCAAATATTGTGACATGTGATCTCCGGCTGGCACAAAGGGCGCTTGTGCTGAACGGCCGGGACACAAAGACTGCGAGAACAGGGAGCCGCTCTCTGCGGCCCGTCCCCACCTCTCCACCCAAACACACAGCATTGTGTTGTGTTGCATCGTGGCCTGTGCCAGAGCTCACGCTGACACGCTGAGATGTCTGCCCATGCTGAGAATGCACTCACGCCAATGTCAACTACTGTCTCCACTGAAACCTGGCAATCAGGATACACTGTCCATCTATCTAAACCACGCACTGAATAAACATGAGGCTGAGCTGTTGGTTTTCATCATTCACAGACAGAGTGACTGAATTCCTTATCATCTGACAGCACAACACTGGTTTTGTTCTCCTCGGTTGCCTCTTCCCGAGACACTGATTCCCTGACACTCGCTCTCTGTGCTTTGTGGATTCGATCACACGTGGAACAGTGGGATCAAACGGACGCGTCTCAGGCTTTGTTAGCTTCCCTGACACTTACGGTCAAATATTAAGCACTTCCCCTCAACACCTGTAACTGATACAACCCTGAGATCTGAGAGGATTATATGGGGCTATGTGATATAATATGCATCTGAGGAGGTAACTTTTTAATTTCATCATTTTGTTATGCAAGTATATGTCACTCGACTCGTCCGGGTTTCAGAAAACTAAATTTCAATATTGTTTACAGTGATGTCAGGAACGATCTTAAAAGAGATGACGTCATGTGTGTCAGCTGAAATCTGTCTGAGATTTACTGAAAGTTGACGGAAATAAAAAGACTGTTGAGGAATCATTTCATGAATCATCCTCTTTGTATCCAGATAAACATGAATGTGTTGTGTTTTTGAAAGTAAATAAAAAAACAGTAACACAGTTATATATCACCTTCTGTCAGAGCAGGGGTTCTTTTGAACTTGGGGCCCAACCTTTTGAGTAGGGGCCCATTCAAATATTAATGCTGTATTAGTTTAACTAACTGATCTCACCCTTTGTTTTATTTGTATTCAATAACTAAAGCAAATAGGCCAGGAGAGTATACAATATATGTTGCCATACATTGCAAAAATTAAAGTATTATTTCATACCTCCATTACTGTAAAGTCTCACCAGGACAAGGAGAAAGGGAACATGACATTACACCATATGAGGCCTCTTTCAGTGAGGTCGTGCATTAGTAGAATAGGATCAGCAGAATAGCTGGACTCTGATGTCATTCCTTACTAAGTCGTAATTGAAAGGCTGCAATTTTCTGCCGATCTGTTTTTCATTTCACAGTTTGATGCTTTTGGCCGCAATGATGTTCGTGTTTATAGATCCCTAATTCTATAGAGAACTATTATTTCACATAAAATAGGCACCAGGTTTCTAATACTGACACAGCAGCCACGTCATTGGAGGGTCAGTGAGACCAGAGGACCAGTCCAGTGAGGCGGGCTCATACGCAGAGCTCTGGCTCTGGGCCCCTCCACTATATGCAGCATATCTCTGGCCAATGTGTACATATTTGGATGAAAGATAAGTTGCATCAGTTTGGGCTGACGGATGTATTTTAACTTGGATCAGGATGCAAGGTAACTATGGTAACTATAGACAACACCAAATCAGTATAGTGAAGGGAAGTGATTAGTGTCAGGCAACAAGTTACACAGGCGTGGAGGCTGCAGTTCAGAGATAATTAGTTAAAAGGGATGATGTGAAATCAGAGGGGTTTTCTTTTATTGGCTCGTTGGATGACTCTGTGAGTATTTCATCAAGCCAGGGCTACATTTTCACTGGAACTAATCCCACAACAATAAAGCAAACTGTGCCAGTGCAATCTTCAATATACCAAGTGGGTGGCATTTCATTGTAGTGCCAGGTAAACCTCGCCAGTCAGATTCCTGGGCTGTGAATGTGTGTGTTTAACCGAGGCCTGCACTCCCATAAGCCCTTGACTATAGGCGTGTGTGTTTGCCTGTGTGAATCACATTTGGCTTGCAGCTTTCGCCCTGACATCAGCTCTGATCTGTGACATCATGTCCTTGTTTTCTCCCCTTCTTTCCCCCTCGTCTCACAGAGCTTATTATTAAGAGAGGAAATGAAAGGTTGCTATTATCAACTCGTATTCACTGTGCATGTCAGTCTGCGAGACCAAGATTACAAACGGTAACAGTTTTCCATTTAGTTGACGTTATTATATTTCACCTGTCAAACAGGGGGGGCGCTGGCACGCAGACAAACTCTACGCACAAGATCATAATTACAGAGTATATGTCTTCGTATACAAGCTGGATGTCACCCAAAAGAACAACATTCATTTCAGACCAAGCAGGCATCCCATAATTTTCTCATCCGGCGAGGGTGTGGAGCAGCAACTTGAATAACTCAAAACCCCATACTCAGCCTTACTGTCGTGTGATTTAATGGGTTACCATGGCAACGGTACGCTTCTGTACAGTGGCCCCGTCAGCAGCTCGTCTCTGTGTGAGCGCTTTTACGGGAGCTGTTGCTGCATGGCTTTCAATCCTGTATTACATTACGCTTGTCATCTTCCCCTCAGACCTGTAGGAGGACAACTGTATCCCGGGAAACGGAGACAGGGAGTTCGATACCACAGTTATAGTTTAAGGACTGATGTTGGACAAGCAAATGCTTGTAATACTGTACACATCTGCAGATGACTGGAGCCTGACATGAACCCAAACACACTCAGCAGGACTTTACACACAACACAGAGAGTCTTCCACAATCCCTGCAGCAGCTTCAGCTGAAGCCCAACCTGGACAAGGAGGCACAGAGATGTGGATGGTGACTATAGCATGAAGGTTCTTCTATGCACAATCCCCCCTGTTCTCCGGCTGACGGATGCTCTCTCTCTCTCTCTCTCTCAAACCCAGCTGGAATCCAGCTCCACAAAAGACACATCCCCTGCCAAGTCCACGAGTCCTTTGTGTCCCCTTGGATGCTGGTTACTAGGTTACATTTTACATGTTTGCTTATGTTGTTATGAAGCCCAGAAATGCAGCGAGAAGCCGATGGAGACAAATATTTGAAGGCAATGAGATAAAAAGAAAATCCTCTCTGATTCGTTTTTGTCATTCTTTGTATAGCAAGGACAGTAAACACAATCTGCACCCGCCAATCTGTCTGCGAGCACTGATGTAAAACTCTTCCACTGTTGGTTGACCCTTGTGTAAAGACACATCCATCCATCCATCCATCCATCCATCCATCCATCCATCCATCCATCCATCCATCCAACCACCAAACAAACCAAACGTTTCAGGCCGTACAAACGTCTACTGTCTGACAGAGGTCACCCACAGCTGAAACACAACAGTGTGATGAGGTGAAAACAAAAGCCATGCGGGCAGTACACAACACTGTCTCTGATGTGTCTTTGTCGATTAGAAACGCCGCAGCTTAAAACACTTAACAGCTTTTTTCCCCCCCTTTCTTCTTTTCACTCTCTGTTGCCTTTGTGTACTGACATGCAACACAGTTCTCACACAAATCCCAGTCAGCGTTGATCGGCTTGTGTGTCTCATTATTTTAATCGGTGTCATATCAAACACGTTTCTGAGGACACGGTAGGGAACAGATGTTTTTACATGGATGCCCATGGATCTTTGCTCATAGTGTAACATCAGGCTAGAATTTGCCCTTTATTTCAGATGACGTAACTCAGTTGTGTAATGTTCTTCTGGTCCTTTAGCGTGTCCTTAACAACTGTCAGTTCTGGAAACACTGACAAGATTGATCTGTGCTTTGTGAAGTGACGTAGGTATCATCACGAATGACTGTGGACAAAGCTATAACAAAAACAACAATGACTGACTGTCCCCACAGAGCAGTGAGCTCATAGCCGCGGCTTCACTTGTTACAGTGTTTACGCTTGTTTACATGGTAAATAAACCCCAGAGCCGAAGAAACTAAAACAAAGAGGGCAAAGCTGTGTAGTTTGTGTAATTTGTAAGTAGTCTTTACTCATGATTTAATATTTTGTGTGTAAATATTCATCAGCGTGAAGAGCTCTGCCTGGAAACCAGCAACATTTTCTGGTTGCTAAATTCATTAACTTGACCACGAATCTGGCTTCTGACAGGCGAAAAAAAAGTTTGGGTTGCCAGACACCAGAACCGGTCCCAGCATTGAATTTCTGAATGGGGCTCAAATCCAAAATCAAATCCCCACAGCAAAACCAGAGAAAATTGTACGACAAGATCTGTTTTAAATCACTCAGCGAGTCGACAAATTACCTGAAGCAATGCTGAGTCTGCATCCAGAGAATGCAGACACAGAAAATGGCAATTTTCTTTTTCCAACAGGGAGGCGGGTTATATCCTGGCTGTCCATAAACTGCCTTTTTCAAACACACGTCGCTCTCAACAGAACACAGCACGTCCTCTTCTGCTCATGTCTGCTGCCGAAGCTGAAATAAACCCAGCGACAACCTGCTCGGCTGGACTGATTTTTCATCCATCAGAATGAAAAGCTCAGTTTTGCATTCCAGTCAATGTTGTGGTGAGTACATTGGTATGAAATCACTTGAAAAAAAGATGGCGGGAGATGCTGAGAAATGCAGACGTGTTCAGGGCAACAGCGTCCAGGAATGTTTTGGATTGTGTGGTTGGTCCACAGATGCCCTGAAAAAGACCTGCTCCTATTTATGGAGCAAGGTTTTGTCCACACAGGGTTTACAGGGATCACAGTGACGAGACTCTGCGATCCAACAGCACAAAGTGCTTCCATGTGTTTCTACAAGTGACCGAATTACAACAGAACAAACAAAAGCAGCATACTTAAGAAAAGACTAATTATATATGTGTGTGTGGGTGTGTTTTGTTTTTGTCAGACCAGACAAAATACACCACTACAGTGTCCATCTGCTGACTTAAACAAAGCTATTACAGAAATAATAGCTTAAGGGGATTATCTGCTGATTGTCATCCAGACTGTTCACAACCAAAACACTGTCGTCGTCGTCATCGCCACAGATCCTGCAAGTCTCCTCTCCAATACACTCACTGATCCTGATCCACAGTGCATTCTGCTGCTGCTGCTGCTGCTGACTCTCCTGTAGATGGCCAGAGGCTATGGTCGGTTACGACAGCAGTGCAGAGAGATCCAGTGTCTGCCAACATGGATTAACCCTGTCTGAGGATCAGCTGTGGGAGGTTTTGCACACTGGCTTATGTGCAGTGCACTGCCGATAATAATATTGAAGTTTTAAAAAAAAATCCCCCACCCACCCCCACATATTTACCATAGGATCACAGATCACAAGTCCGTCAGCATCAAGAAAGCTTTTCCTTATTGTTCATCTTTATGAGAAACAATCAAAGTAGCCACTGGGAGTTTTAATGGTCTAAGCGTTCATATTTCTGTTACGACACGGCGAGCATCTCATTTGCCCACAGCACTGCGTCTCTCATAAGCAAAATAAACATGTTGAAAGTGTCAACCTCTGTGACCAGGGGGGCGACAGCAGTGGGGCTGTGGGAGAAGCAGCTGACAGGCCGGATCAGCGTCTTGAGTCACAGCAGAGGGCAGCTGCCGAGCAAACGGGCACCCTCATATGAATGATGGCCATTCACCTCCCCCTTGGACATCACATGAGCGCTGCCTCCTACACAGCACAGCGATGCACACAATGTGTCTTCTGATACAGTGCTGCCTGGTGGCAAGGACAGGGAGGGAGGGACACCGAGAGGACCTGCACTGTGACCTTGAGGACAGCGCTCATCCACTGCGGACAGGAGGGGACGGGACACAACAATGTGAAGTGTAACGATGAAGTTAGAGCACCTACTTTTAGAATGTGTTTCTGTGTCATGCAGCAGAGAGTGGAGCAGCGCTCACCACATCACCATATTATTTTCATACTCTTCTCTCCGGCCTTATTTCCCACTGCTGCTTATTCAGCTGTTATGAAACGCCAGCGTCAAGGCAAAGAAATAAGAAACTCATCCGACTGCCGTGCAAAGATAATGGTGCACTGGGAAGGCAGCAGGAGGGATGATGGGGAAACTAAATATGGAACTGCAGTTAAGAAATGGATTGTGTTTGTGTGTTTCATAGTCTTGATGATGTTGTTGAAGGCCCTGTCAGAATTCATAGACGCGAGTGAGACAGACGGGGCCAGTTGGCCCTCGGCTTGATACTGCAGAAGATGCCTGGCTGCTGCAGTGTCACTGTTTGCCAACCAATCCTGCTGCAATTGATCCATGGGCTCTGATGCTGTGTAGCAGCAGCATGCAGATAGTTGCATCATCATCATCATCATCATCATCATCATCATCATAATAATAATGATAATAATAATAATAATAATAATAATAATAATAATAATAAGAAGAAGAAGAAGAAGAAGAAGAAGAAGAAGAAGAAGAATAACACATACACACAAACATCCTACAACATTGTTTACAGCTGTCAACATCAGATCAAGGGATGATCTTTTCAGCTCGGGCGCTTTGGTAGCGCACGCACACACACACACACACAGGTACAAACTGGTTACACATCCTGCATGTGGCTGCTTGGTTGTGAAACTGTTCTCATTGCATCCATAACCTCCTGCGCTGTGACTCTCAGTGCAGCCTTTGCCATCCAAGGCAAACACACACACTCATGCTCAGAGTAAATAGAACGCTGACAGCAGGTTACTCACAGGTGCTCATGGATTCGGTGCTGGGATTAGTGATACTGCAAATACATCCTCTTTTTCAAGGAAAGGGTTTGTTTCACTCTCGTCCTCCTCTGAGCTCCACTTCTCTTTCTCTCTTTCACCAACACACTACAAACGAGAGAGCAGCTGAAGACAGAAAGAGAGAGAGAGAGAGAGAGAGAGAGAGAGAGAGAGAGAGAGAGAGAGAGAGAGAGAGAGAGAGAGATCTGCAGTGCTGGAACTCACTCAGTAATCTTGTGGCTGGTTCTGCTCGGCCTCTCCCACTGTTTCTCTCCTCCCTCCCTCCCTCACTGTCTTCTTCCAGCCAAGGTCAGTGAGTAGTTCTGTCTGTTTGACTCCTCCCTTGGTGGACAATTGCTTCCCTCCTCATACCCTCCCACTGACTGGACACCCGCACAGTAATTACCGTCATGATCCAGATTAACTCCTGGGTGTGCGACTCTTGTGCTACGCAGTGCCGGAGTGGAGTCAGCCGGCTGAGCTGGGACGGGACAACACACAGACAGGATTACTGCTGAGGGGGTGGGCATAGGTTTAGAGCCCACAGGAGGGCCAGCACCTGCCAGACAGGGACACACTACAGCTCTGCATGGGATAAGAAACAAGGAGAACAACAATATCGATCAAAATAAAATTCACTGACAAAGTCTGAAACAGGATACACAGGCATATCGAATCTGACAAAAGTAATCGAAAACAACATAACAAAGGCTTAAATGAAAGTTCTTTGCTGCGATGTTGCAATGACTTTCTAATGATCTCCAGACGACGACATGCTGCGTTGCAGTGTAATCTCCTGTCCTGTGGGTCTGACACATGGTGACAATGGCTTTGGCCTGGCAGCAGGTCAGAGACAAGAAAAGACAGGATGTGATTCCCTGAACAATCAGTTACTCTCACAACGTTTGCTGCCATTCACTTGCTCCAGTGTGAAACACAATAAAGCTGAGAAAAAGGATCGATGAGGTGACAATTGAAGTGTGCACACTGTTTCATGGTTGCCTTCTTGTCCTACCCCATAAATGAGTTCAGAAGAGTTGCTGTGATTGGATTAAAAGATGTGAAGCATCTAATAGGATAACACAACTCAGGATGTTTTCCTGTACCACAAAAAGAGTGATCCCACAGGCCGGTCACACTGAAGTATTTCCTGAATTTCATTATTTATGGGAAAATACTGGTTTCCCCAAACAGCCATTCTTCATTGCTCATGAGACAGATACGTATTCGCTTTCATTCATTTTTTTCATGTTCATAGTTCCTTCAGTAAAATTGAGGAGCACTCAAATCCCCTACACAACATCCTGAGGAACTGGTTACATCACTTACAGCCAGATTTGCTTTACTTGCAGTGTGATGACACCGTGTGGTTATTTGAGGTAAGTACAACTACCAGCAGGCATGGGTTTAATACGGATGGCTAACATGGAGATGAAATGACATAATATGCTGGAGAAAAAAAAATCTAATTAAATCATGTGTATCTCTGACTTGGCTGTAAATTTATAAATCAAAGACACATTAAGTGACTGTTTGTGTTGTATTTCAACAAATTTGTGACAGCATGAAGAACAAAGAACCAACAAAAGATATAAAACATTTGAACATGAAGCATCGATCGAGCATATAGTTGGGCCAGCCAACACATCATGTCCTCTTCAGAGAGTATGACTGACAGAAACATGAAAAATAAAATGTAAAGCAACTGAGGATGAACGCAATGATGTGGTGTGTGTGTTGTTACAGTACAAAACCAACAGATGGAGCCATACAGTGTGACGTGGTCAAAACAATTAGTTTTAGGTTACCCCATACAGTATATTGTCTCTATTACTTTGATGCTGCTTCATTTCAGCTCCCAGAGCACATTAACTGTAACAGTAACAAAATACTGATGTTATGGACCTAACTATCGTTGTCATTTAGGCTGTGATCACAATATTTAATTTGATGTGGCAGAATCAGTTACTGTAAAACAGGACACACAGAGGACTTCTGTTACCAGGGGTGCTCAATCTGTTCTGGTGAGTCCAAAAGGCACATCCCATTATGAAAGACAAATAAACAAACAAAAAGTACAGATTCCGTTCTGGTAACAGGTGTAAAATGTTACAAGCCACTGCCAAATGCTGGTGTTCCTGCAGTGAAGGCTTATAATCCACCACATGATAATGGTAACACAGTCCAACAACACGTTTACAGGCCCTGCCTTTCTAATCAATAATTTGCTGTTTTATTTTATTTAAATAAAATATAACTTCAGGCCCAAGAACATCACAAAATATAAGGGGAGGGTCAAATAATATCAACTAGAATGATTAGCCAGTACAACAACTAAAACACATTTAAGGTGAACATTCCATGAGGCAGAGTAAATCCAAAGAAGCACATAAACATGACTAAAGTAAAGTAAACAACATGTACAGTACAGTACGTCTTTCTCCTTTCTGTGTTATCAAAAAGGCAAAGCAGACTTTAAATACTGCATGAAAGAGAGGTGGTGATTCAATATATAGTCAATACAAGACAATGTTAAACTGAATGACTTCTCCTCATGAACAGTTCATTCTCATCACTTTTCAATCTGTCTCATTACTGATTTGTCCATTAGCTAACTCTTCTTCAAAGACCTGAGCTGTACCAAGTAGTCTGCATACAGTGCATCAATTACATCCAAATACTGAGCACATACAGTAATAACTGTATATTATTGTCAAGTACATACTGTTATTTATTTAATTTTTATTTGTAACACATCCGGTCTACAACTTGAAAATCTGCCTTTGAAATCATGAATGAAGATTTGGGTGTTTCATAGCCATTTTGTTCCTGTTAGTCTCGCTGTTAGCCACTAAACATGAATAAAAACAGGATACAAGACAAGACTTAAACATGACAAACAATTCCGTATTGTAAGTAAATTTTAGAATAAATGTTTGCTGCTGTAGTAAGTAGAGGAACATTAGGTAGTGTTTTACTAGTCTATGCAGATGCCTGCTATCTGACCTGGCTCAAAGGCTGTGAACTCTGAACTTACCATCGGCACTGTACCGTCGTACAGTAGACTCGGCCAGGTCAACTACATCACATTGTCAAGGCTTAGCGTGGCTCATCAAGGCAGAAAACACAAAGTAGCACCTGATGATTAGAACAAGATTAATGGCCTGCAATGGAAAACAAATACTTATATGGCAGGTAAGGGGACACAAAAAAGCATAATTGTTTGTTGTTTTTCCACGTTGAGTAATATCTGTTAAATGAAGGCAGCGTGGGGAAGAAATCACAGAATATTGAGTCAGAAGAAATGTGAAATGCAGCAAAATCTGAAAAAAAAAAAGTCCAACGTCAGTATCCACAGCAGCCAGAACTTGGCATGAGCCTTGGCTGATCCACAATGAGGTACAGGAACAGAGGCGGGTAAGTCCAAACATGTCTTTCATTGCATTCCAAAGGTCCAATATACCGAATACTGTTCATTGTGTTCATTTCATAACACTGTCTCTCATTTGACATACTGCAGCTGGTCTGTTTCTGTGTCGAGCTGTATCAAGCATCCTGTCATTCAGTGTTACATGAAGATGGCATCTTCTCTACAAATCTCTATCACTAGCCATCTCTTTACATCAGTTTAGCAGGTCTATCTCTCTGCTGTACATCCACAAGGACTTCCATGGGAAGCATTGTCAGATTAGGCAAAGCAGGTCGGAGAGGTCAGTGGCATGACTGGTTAGAGATACAGGCTGAAGCCCGGCACTTCAGCTGTGGTAGCTGGGCATAGCTGCCTGTTTCTGGGAGAGACGTAACAACTCCTCCCTTATGGCCTTGATCAGGGAGGCAGATGAATGTGTAGGAGGGGATGTATCCAGGGGCGGTGGGGCTGACATATAGCCCCCCACAGGGGGATCCAGGTGTGCAGGGGGCGCTGAAGGCTCCCTCATACCACTTCTAGGCATCTGGAAGATATGGGAGCATGAGTAGTCAGGACAGTCCAGGAACTGATGGCACGGAGGATGGGCAAGAAGAAAAGGACAGAGAGGAGAAATTAGGAAAATATAGAGGGAATTCAAGTGAGTAACGTCGAAGGAGATATCAAGTAGTAGAAAACTAGATAGAAGTTTTTCAGAATAGCATCCCAAAAAACGAAACATGTTAGAAATAGGAGAATACGTCTGAAAAATGAAGCTGAAATAAATTAACTCACTGCATCTTTTTCAGGCTCTGCCCTGGAGAAGTTTTCATCATGGTAGTGGTTCCAGCTAATGCCTCCGTTCTGACCTGGAGCAGCCCGGACCCCTCCTGCTGGGTAACCATTCATCTGACTGGACAATCCCACCTGTGTAAGATGATGGAGCTGGGCGCCTAGACACACACACACACAAACACACACACAAACACACACACGCATACGCATGCGCGCGCACACATACGTCAGGGCTACGGTAACAGACACTCACTCCTCAGCAGTGCCTCCTCTAATATACTCTGATGTAATCATTACCTTCTAGAAAGCACTCTGTCTGTACTGTGCTGCTCTGTACGGTAAATGCCGGAATCCATTTCTATTAGTCTAAGTCACGTAATGACAGCAGCCTCATGCCGGTTCCATTAATAATTTAAAACAAGAGGCTCTTTCAGTTTGGCAGGTTTATGGGGGAAGGTGTGTGTCTGTGATAGAGAACCTTTCTGTGGCCCACATGTGTTAAGAGCCAAACAACATATAAACAGGCAGTAAATGCATTTCTCAGCCTTCATGTGCTGTTAGTTGAGATGGGAGTCATTTCCATTTGTACCTGTAGTTCCTCCGACTGGTCGTGGTCTTGCAGATGAGGGAGGCTCATCGTTATATAGGCCCCTGCTGGAATACAGGCTGTCTGGCTGGAACTGCTCACAGAGGCCTGCTGTTTCTCCTGATGCTAGGTAGCTGGATCCAAGACCTTGTCTGAAAAACAATGTTCATTTGCATTCATTTACCTATAAGTACACAGAAGGATTTTTATTTGATGTAACAATACAATAAACAGCTTACAATAAACAGTGCTGTTGATATTTTATTCCCACTAGTCTCAAATTTGCAGTTGTCATAAGTTGTCTGACCACAAATACATCTGGTTTTCATTAGAAAATGTATGGATGAAAATGTATGAAGAAAATCCTCTTGTATCTGTGGTGCCATGCCAGCACAGTGTGTGAAAATGTGTAAGAACACAAATGTATGTGTGTGTGTGTGTGTGTGTGTGTGGTGCCTTGGTCTTTTCGGAGCCAGTTAAGAGACTGCTGCTTGGGCCTGATCCATTAAACCAATAAAATAAAGATGACTCTTTATTCCGTTATTCATGAGGCCCAGTGCACTTGATGCATCTAAAGGAAATATTCCCCACTGGTGAAGTGTTGGAAGTCAGGCTGCACTGATCAATAAGACATCATTTTGGTGTAGGAAGAAGAGAAAGTCAAATAAGCATATTATTTATTCATTTATACACGAATACTCAATTTTCATTGACTGCTCTACTAACCTTGATGTCAAGCCTTGGACTGCAGGGGGGGACATACCAAGCTCAGTGAACCTCTGTGGGAAAAAATAAAAGATACAATGATTAGAAGGAAGTGAGTAAAAAAAACAAAACTTCGAAACAAATGAAACAGAGGCTTAATCTACAAAAGACTGTATTTTTTGGTCTTAAAGTATAACATTAAAGTTTTATCAGGAAGTGGCAGAATGAAAAATTGCTATGAATGTAAATAGATACTGTAGTGGATACTGATATTTCTTATTAAATCAAAGTAATTCTGTGCCTATAGCTGTTTACAGTATATTCTAGTTGTGGGACTCAATACATAATAACATACAGCAACTGTGTTTTGTTAGATATCTTCTTCTTTTGCTGCTTCTAAGACACTGGCTCAACTCTGTGCCTCATTATGAATTTCAAATCAATGACTATGCTATAGATAACTTTGACTACTTTGTCTCTTGACACTGTGTATTAGCAAAGCACTCTAGTCTAAATATAAACTAAAACAATAAGTAAATAGAGAGCATGTCGACGACTGTGCGTTCTGGGACAGCAGGCTACAATGACAGGAGCTGCTGCAGATCAAACATATGCAGGTTTATTACTGTAAAGTCGTAGGAGTTGTGAGATAGCTGACGGGGGTTTTAAGGTTCAGCTCAAGGGGGTCGACAGATGGAGGAATGCTTAACTGATTAGTTTGCTAAGAGGACGTGATTACACTTGAAGCTACAGTCTTCATGCTGCAAATGAGCACAACACAAACAATCAAATGGAAATGGAAATGGAAGAGATCATCATTACGAGAGATTTCACATTTTTCTGTTGACCAAATTTGCACAGGGACCTCATTTCTGTTGGTCTGTGCTTAGATTAGTAAAATGAACTAATGCATAACAGAATGCAAAAGTGTAGATGCTATAGAGAACCATTAGTTTTAAATAAATAACGTTGCTCAGTGCAACACGAAAGTGGTAGGATTTGATATTTAATGAATAATTAGTGCTCTGTCATGAGTATTCAGTAGATGTAAGAGCCATGGATGGCTACTTACACTAGGGAAAGGGCCAAGAGGTGGGCTGGAGGGACCCCAAGGTCTGGGGCCTCGACCTTGAGGGCTGGAGCCAGGGACGTTGCTGTTGACCCCTGGGAGAGTGATCCCTGCGGTGTTGCTCTGAGAGGTGGGTGACACAAGTGCAAAGGCATCATCCAGCAGGGAGTGCATCTGCTGCCGCGCCTCCTCTATGGAGGGCTGAGGGGGCATGTACGGGGGTGGGGGAGGGGCATGACCTGGAGGAGAGGAGGTAGGACCCAGGAAGACATCATCAGTAGGGGAGGGGCTCCTGTGTGGGGATCCTGCTCCTTGGTCAGGGTCCGACTGGAATAAAGTAAAAAGCAAACATTTCTGGGTAGTTAGAGACATGATGCTGTTTATGAAAGACTGCACGTAGGCCATGTTGCTTCTGAACTACTCACTACATAAGCCACATTGTTGACCCCAGGACACTTCCTGTAAGCAGCATCGCTGTCTTCTGTGATAAGGTGGTCTTTGTCTGCATCCAGCATGCTGCCGTTCAGCTGCTCCCTCATCCTCTGTTTAGGAGAGCGTCTCCCTCGACTTCTGAGAAACAAATGGAAAATGTTCTGAATTAAAAAAAAATAAAATCACAATACCAAATTCCACCATGGTTCTAAACAAGAATATGAGCCAAAATATAAGCCCTAACCCTTTCTTTGATTCCATGAAGGAAGGTGGCATATGAGCATCTGGATCCAGGACCTTATCAATCTGCATTTGTGCTTTCTGATATATGTGATCCTGGTCCTTCATGTCTCCAACGCCACTGGTCACGTCATCCATGGCAGGAAAGTCATAGTGGCCCTTCCTTTTGGCTCGTAGACGTATTTTGTTACGATGGTGCTCAATTTCAGACTTGTGCCTCAATGCCACCTGGATCTGGGGATCAAAATATGAAGATTAGACTTATACATGTACAAGTAGCAAGACCATCATCAGAGACCAAATAATGTAAGACTAGGGAAATACAGAGAGTCTAAAGGATTTGCAAAACTGCCATCTGTGCCTATTTATTCTCATTTGTTACACTTATAAATGTGATTTATACCTTTGATTCTAGTCTTCATTCAATGTCATAAGTTTCCTATGTAATAAGGAAAAAGTTTTGACAACAGATGAGTAGAGAAAGAGAGAAAGAGAGAGAGAGAGAGAGAGAGAGAGAGATACGTGTGTGTGTGTGTGTATAGTGCAATCTGGACAAAATAGATGTGCCTGTGTTTTCACTCATAAACAAGCAGTGTTCAACTTAGATGACTGGCTCTATCTATTTAAAACTGTCTCAGTATTATGCAGACCAGTTTTATTGATACCAGAGTCAAACAAGCAAACCTCTTTGTTAATTTGGTTGGTGTCCAACAGTTTGCCATTGATGGGTGGGTTGTGCAGTGGTGGGACTGGAATGGGCTGCATGGCGATAAGCTGAATTTTGTTAGGGAGCCTCCTGCTTGCGTCTATGGCACGAGACCGATCGACATGTTCAAAGATGGAGGCTGATGACAGCTGCTCATTTTTACCATTTGTCGGTGGAGGACCTGAGAAAGGAAACAAATGAGTGGGTCAGCAGAAGTCTGATCAGCACAGAAGTTCATATCAGAAGTCGAAAAGCTGATTCCAAATGTTAAGCTATACAAGGTAAACGACTACTGACGACAACTGTGCAAATTTGAATACATGAATATATCTGAAATATGACGTTGCAAAATGTGGCAACATGGATTAGGACCTGATTTCTATTTCTAAAAGCTAAGCGTCACTTCAAACAAGAGCTTTGCCTTGGTTTGTGAAGTTGATTGTTAGCTGCAATGTGAGTGACGGCAGAGAGGAAATGATGGATGGTGAGAACAAACTGAACACAAAGCTACCACAGAAACAGACAACACACAGACATGGCTGCTTAGGGTCAGGCCTGAGATAGAGACAGAGGGAAAGAGGACACATTCTTACCAATTCTATTCTTGCCTGCAAACCGCAATAGAGAGGAAAGAGAGCTTTATTGAAACGAAGGAGATCAAATAAAATTACCTATGTTCGAAGTGGTTACAGTAAGCCGATAATAATAATTTTAAAAAAGCCCAGTGAATGAAGTACTGCCAGCAACAAATTTCAGATGAGAAGCAGAACGAGAAGAAGAAGAAAGACAGATCGATTCATTCAGGTGGATAATTTTACACAGCTTCTCCTCTGGTCTAAACAAAGACCTGCGTCTGACAAACAGAAACACACTCAAAAGGACACAAGGCGCAAGGAACAAAAAAAAGTAGTTCATTTGATAATTGTGAGAGTGGATCATATGCAATCAACTTATAAACACTGTGGTGAAGTATACACAGTCTAAAGCTGAGAATTATCATTAACAAAACAAATTCCTCCGTGGGTGAGTCAGGCTGGAGTCTCTGTGCCTGACTGCGTCTGGCTCCAGCACATGCAGCATTATGTGTCTGTCTTTCTGTCTTTTTTTTGTCCCTTCTCAAACTCACTTGCTCTAAATATACCCCCTTGTCAATCAAATCATGTCCGCTAGGGTTGCTCTCTCTTTAGCCCTTTATATCTGCCCAATTGCTTCAGTTTCCAATACCCCGTCCCCCTTGTAATCACTGTCTGTGTTTGGAGAAGTGATGTGAGTGTTGCCAAGGCCACTTGCCATTTAAAACGTTGATGGGGACCTTACGAGTGTGCTTGCTGTCACTGGGCGTGGTGTGGGCTTTCAGGTTTTCCTCAGTTGATTCCTGCTCACTTGAACGGTCACTTACCATCGAGTCACCGTCTGATGGCGAGATCCTACCAGGAAAACACAAACACACCGGCATGAATAATAGAAGCCAACAAACACACTAACCTGCTGACGAGCCATCCATAATCAAAATTATGCTTTTCCAGTAAGGTAAGAGCTGAATGGGATCTTCTAAGAATTGATAATATTATCTGAAGCAATAAAGTTAAGAAAACCAGCAATAATGATCACTATTAGCCAAAGGTAATGCACATATAAATTTATCATTTCAATTAAAAACAGCAATAAAACCCAGCAGTTTAACTATACCGTGCATGGTGCGAACATATAGCCGGTTTAACTATTTAATGCTGCGTATAAATATAAACTGCAAATAATAAAAGAATATGTACGAGCACACAGACTTTTTACACTGTCTGCAAGATCCCTTACTGTCTAATCCATTAATAATTAATTAGTATCTGTCAAAAGCCTTTGGTCTAGTTGACTGCCTTCAAACTTAGGGGCATGGAAAATCAGAGTAATCAAATTGTACTACATATCTTAAAGTATCTCTTAATATCTGTATAGGGTAGGAAAATAAAACCAAAACGCATTTGTGTCAATGAAAAAAGTTCTGAGTACCTGGTGGAGTTAAACACCACAAAAAACAGCACCATCACCAACACTGACCTTTCTCGCCTTCGGTCACAGCGGGACGCCTTGTTGGAGGAGGCTGAGGTTTTGGATATGGGTGTGGGGATTTCCCCGTTTTCGGACGGACTGAGGCCATCTTTAATGGACTTGGGGAGGGAACCATGGCCTGGCCCTTGTGGGACCTGCTCCTGGATCACCATGACATCATCCTTACTCTGCTGGCCAAGGTGCAGCTTGGCAAAGTCGAAGCCTTTCACGCTGGGAGCCTGCAACTGAGAAGAGTGACAGAAGAAAAAAATAAAAAACTGCACTGAAATTTTCTACAGACCAAAATTTGCCATTAAGTGAAGTAACATAACAGACAGATAGATTGGGCTGAAGTTTATAAGGGGCTTAATGGCTGATCAGCAGATAACCAGGTGGGAGACTAAGGCAGACACACTCTGGGAAAGAGGGAGAGGGATAAGAGAGAAACATTGAGGTGGTGGGGACAAGAGGCAGGCGATGGAAGCAGTGAGTCTCTTTGAGTAATAATCTCTCTGGATTTTCCAACAACAAACACAGGATATCGGACCTCAGGATGGGGAGACGCATTTTGCAAAACTAAGTATGAAAGTGCTAAAAAAAGAGAGAAGTGTGTATGTTCTACAACTGCCGTTGTAGACATTGAATAGGATCGAACAGGTATACTGACTAATTACTACGTTGGTGTTGTGGTTACTCACTCACAATAACTGGCTAATACACACAACATGGCATCTAGAAATCTATGCTACTTCACAAGATCTGAAGACAAACACACTAAACCTAGGTCCACAGTGGTCATAATAATTGGGTAAAGTGGGATCCTAATGTTCACAAGGACTAGCACGCCTATCCTACACAGTATACCTCCTCCTTGACTATCCTTCCTTTAGACAACACTTTCATTTTCTCATCTGTCTTCATCCCCCAAGTTTTCTTAAGTTTTGGCATGCTTTCGTGTCTTCTTTGTGCTACTTGTTTATTTTGAAGTTTCACTTTTTCATCATCTTTGTCCGTATCTTCTTCAACTTCCTCTTCCTCCCCATCTTCTTCCTCCTCCTCCTCCTCTTCTTCTTCCTCTTCACTGCTCATACTCTCTTTGTTTTTCGTAAGAGTTACTGGTCTCTAAGCAGAAGCAATGGTGGAGAGTGTAAATGCTGACAGCTGATATTGCTGTCTCTGTTTCTCTACAGAAACCTTCCATCCAAAACCTTCACTATTACTCTGTACTACATACTTTGTACTACTAGGTACTACAGAGAACAGGTACTATTCATAGCAAACACATGCACAAGCTACATCTTCACTACATCTCCCGCAAGCCACCAGGCACTTCTCTGTACCTTCCCCCTTTTAACCTCCTTCTCTTCCTCTTCTTCTTCTTCATACTCCTGTTCTTCCTCCTCATACTCCCCCTCCTCTTCCTCACTAAACTCTACATCCTTTTTAGCTGGAGGGAGTGTCTGGTGAAGTGAGGTCCTTGATTCTCTGAATGACATAGTGGTCTGAGAAAAGAAGGTTGGTGTTAAGTTACAGTTGATTGTGTTATGCAGCAAGGCGAAGGCAATTCGGTACATTATGTTAATTGCATTAACCAAGTGCAAAGTGTTTGGTTTCATAGCCCAGTGTAATCAAAGAATCCATGTACAGGGGAATGAAAGACAGAGACAGACAAAAAATAGAGCAATCTGGAAGGTTTGGTTGTAATTCAGACTGCAAACGAAAACTTAAGTTAATCTTAAGACTGTACTAGAGTGCTATTTCTGTATCAACAACATATCATGATATCATGATAGCCATGTTGACACCCGAAATTATAACTGTCACATGTCAAGAGTGACCACTTAGAATTTCATGCCTATATGTAAACAACCAAATGATTCATAATTAAGCTGTTGCAGTGTATGTAAAGAAGCATCAAGAGAGTTTTAAATACACTAAAAGACCATCACAGTCCCATCTCATGCACTTGTAGTACCCTGACTTCTAATCTAGCTCATGTTTCAGTAGTGAGATCATTAATGTTTTACTGAAGTCATCTAAGAGGAAATGATGCAGTCCCGATTCAGGGCAGCTCTACAGCACATCCACAGCAATGAGAGATGTACTCGATTCATTAGCAGTTCATTTGAAAGAAATTATGTGAAAGTTATGTGGGTTCCCAGATCAGCTGCCTCAAAACTTAGAAACTAGAATTTAGAGCATAGTTATGTTTAGCAAATGAGTTTGACAAACAAAATAAATAATGTGTACCCCACAGCCATGTAATAATATAGTATACTGCAAGTCACAGTCACATCAACCACCAATAAAGACCATCACCCTGAAATAAAAACAGAGCAACTGATTAATAGTGATGATGGTGATAGTTACTGGCATTTTACATTTTTTAAAAAATGTGACATTTAAGCTGAACTCATTTTTGAAAACGCTGATAGACTGAAGCCTTGGTCAGACACTGAACAATACTGATGGGACGCTACCTTCTGTCTCTGCTGCTGCATGGAAGTCATGGCATCTGGCTGGAATTCCAGCTTGTCTGTTCGGCAAAGTTTCCAATACAGGATTGAAATGATGATGATGACAACGACAAGGGGAATCACCACGCCAATGATGATCCACACATTGGTGTTCTCGGTGTCAGATGGTAACGATGTCACTTTCTCTACAGCTTTAGACAAAGAAGACAATAATGTGACATTTTTTGATTTAAATAAAACCTGAAACCCTTCATATATGTGTGTATGCATTCATCATTTCATTTGTGTGTGTGTGCTTCAATATTTAATGCATTTATTTTGCCTAGTCACAAACACTTTTATGGTCTCTGAGACACAGTGTTTTTGGAATGCTGCCTCACTGTTGTCATTTTCAAAGTAGACCTTCATTTGTTTTAATTAACACTCATTTCATCCCCTGGGAAAGTACCATAGGCAAAGACAGTCAGCAAAGAACAAGAGCTCCCTTGAGGTGCTTTCATTAGATAATCATCTCTTGTTCAGACTCCTAATGAGGAAGACATGCTTTTGGTACAGTGTGTACAAGGGGAAGTTATTAGCTCATACGATACAATAAACATACAAAGGAACACATGGAGCCAGCCGTTAGTGTGTATCCTTTTTTATCTTATTAGGACTTTTATTATCATGTCCTTTGTCTGTTTCTCCCTCTGCTCTATCGCATATTTATCTCTGCAACCTTGAAAGTACTTTGAACTGCAACACATTCTGCATAACTTAAGAAAGAAAATGTACAATGAGTTTCAATAAAAAACGGAAGAATAAAGAAACAGCAATATGGTTAAAACCATTATTCATACTGAGAAGCCCTTAATTAACAAGATATATATAACTTTGTTTAAAAGTCATACAAGCACTAGAGTAAATGGCAGTGACTTAATGACTTGCCCACACTGTAATGAAAGCTCTAATTTAGCTTGTCCATGCTGAAGACCATTGTCTTAATCACTATATCATTTGGCTGCCCTTGAATATTACTTATCTGCTAGTGAAGAAATACTCACGCTGTGCTATAATACCCTGGACACGATATCCCAAGACGATGGCGGCTCTTTGAACATCCAGGCTATTCAGAAGGTCGGCTGTTTGGACTGCAGGCACTCTCTGTCCACTGGGACCTTCCACAAAATACACAATCTCCAAGGGGTTGTCGTCACCCACTAGCCTGCTTGCACTTACGACCTTGGAGTTGGAACAGGGAAGGAAGCACAAATTTTCACTTGTTTAAAAATATGTATAATTTATATGGTATATAAGCAAAATAATAAAATAATGTTTTTCAGATGAACTGATTGTCAGAGAGCTGCACAAAGACTTATAAACATTAAAATATATATATCTATCATCGGAGAAAATACAGTTCTGTATAGAAATAATGAAGTCCTTAAATATTTTAAGGACTTAGTAATTTAAGTCTTAAAAATAAATAATACTGTCCTGAGCTATTAAACAGCATACTGCATGCCGTGAGGGTGCAGGGGTAGAGTATGTTGAAATACTAAGTAAACAGTTCTTGTTACACAGAATACATTGTCTCAAACATGGAAAGGATGATGGGGCCTATTCTTTGATTGTTATTCAGCCGCACAGTGTGATCAAAGGGTGTAATAAGTACAGAAGAACTGACTGTTTGTGATATCCACAACTCTCTTTTAAACTGCTGGCAGACATAATGGCATCTTATATACATTTCCAAACATAAACATGTCCAGATTTAGGAAAGAGGCTGAAGGACACTCTATAGTCATAATTCTGTCTCGCATTGGTGAGGGACCAACCTTTGGAAACTTGGAAAACATTTGTGATGTATATTTACCATCATGTTAATAATCTTTTCCTGGGACCACTTTTCCTCAAATTCTCTTTCTTTGTTCCCATTTGTTTTGAACTTTGAGACACAAACACTCCAAGGTTCAGACTTGTATGAGATTCAGTTCAAATACATCAAAGTAAAAATGACTTGTGCAGCATGTTTTAATGTGGATGTACCCTTTTTATATCATAACTTGTAAAATATTTTCTCCCTGCTGCTCCTGTGGCTAGAGTGCTCAAACAACTGGAAAAGTTGTCCAAAAATAATCATGGGGTCCATGGAAGATGAGGCACCATGTGCTTCACATTAAAAATTGATTGACTGATGGAGGCCCTAATTAACAAAGTGTCACACTTTCTCTAATACAAATGACTCTTAAATGACAAGCACAATACCTCACCTTCATTTAAATCCAGTAACATAAATCATGTATTAGTTAGATTACATTAATTAGGTGACTGCAGGAACTAGGATTAATATAGTTATAACACAATTTTAGTCTCCTTGGTTCCTCCAAATTTGACTGAAACTTAATCTTCTAGCCCCTGATAAATACCATCTACATACTACATTCAGAAAAGTCACATTCATGTTGTATTCTTGTTATTGTGTATTGTTTTAATTATTGTTTGTAATTGTTTAGTACTGTAATGTATACATCATTAATATGACAAATGTGTTATAAAAAGAACTTCTAAATGCACTGACTGACTGACTGAGAAGCACACACATTTGTAGAAATAAAAAACTCACACAAGACATTTCAACTTTGATTCAGTATTTCTATTAGAGTATTCAGTGTTTCAATATTTTCCATGTTGCCCACTAATGCTCTCACTCTCGCTGTATGTGAGTGTAGTGACCCTCTGGGTGCCCTCAGGCACAACACAGTCTGCTGTCTGCATTACTGGAAAGAGTAAAGCGCAGGTCATGCAGGGCTGACACAGAAAAATGGCAATGCTCCCTCAGCCTAGATATTATCCAGTCCATGCATGGTTATTAGAGTGGAAAGGCAGCAATGTGAATGTGTGTGTTATTGCATGACCCCAATTCAACCTCTCAGTCTGTCTAGGGCAGACTCATTTGGTATTCTCATAGGTGACAACACCACACTGATGCTCTTAGTGTGTGTGTTTTTTTTTTTTTGCATGTGTGCAGTTTGTTAGTTCAGTCGTTATAATGGATATAGTGCTTATATCGGACGGTAGTCACTCTCAAAATACATGTCTTTGTGTTTGCAATTAAAAAAAGGAACACAAGCACATCACAAGGTTTTTACATCTAACAGTCACAATTGTGAAAGTATTAATATTAGGTTGAATAATATTAGTTTAGTTTGAAATACAGAATTTATGTCATTGACTAAAATTAGAGATCTAATCTTGGCACACATACAGAAACGGATTAGTCATCAAAATGCTTTTGTCCTCCATTTTTCCAATATACACTAACTTTATCATGCTTTATTACTTATGCATCTCTCATCTGTGTGTTTTACTTTCCCTGTTTCACTGAATTGTGAATATTTTATCTTCCTCTGTCTGTATCCATAATGGTCACCATCAGTAACACACATTTCTAATGCAAACGATACAGACAGAGTAAAAGAAATGAATAATTGATCTGCTCATAGCAGCTCTGTGACTCACAGGAGCCATCAAGAAACACAAGCAGAGAAATGAAGAAGAGGGGAAAGAACAAGGACCCATGAGATTGCCGTCTTTGAAGGGCTGGCCCTTGGGCTGAATTGGATGGTGTTGCCATGGTGACCGAGCCCTATTCTGTCCCCTTATAGATGAGTCGCACAGGTGCAGAGTGAACCCACAAAGGCCGCACAGCCTGATTAGTAAAGCAGTGCAGCGTTCAGTGGTTACAAACACTGCTCACATAATGAACCCACAGTACTAAGGCGATGTAGTAAGGGAGAGCTTGTATCAGGGAACAATCAGGAAGGAAGATTTTCAGGTTTTAGTGAGGAATCCATTAACAAAATTCTATTTGAACAGTTTAAGAGTTTTATACATTTTGTTATGAAAGGAACAAAAATTTAGACAAAGAATTCAATTGTATTCTTTTTCCAGAGAAAGGGATTGGAAGTCAGTCTGTTTTTACAAACATTTATAGTCTACTACTGAGTATTAAAGGTAGTTAATGCGTATATGTACCTGCACGCTGCTGTTGCCTATTGTAGTGGCTCTTTTAACACGTCTGACTTGTCCCATAGCCTCCCCAAGTAACATGGCCACCCGCCGCTCCATGCTGGCTTGGAAAGTCCTCTCACCCACGTTCTGGTCAAAAACACCCAGGAGCACTATGTAAACAAACAACCAAAATAAATACAGTATAAATACAGTGACAAATCTCATATTTGTTGTAAGTAGTTGTAACAGCATTTCAGCATGCTGCAGTACGAACTAAAATTAATCATACCTGTTCTAACCCATGAAGAGCGGAGCAACTGGCTGGTGTTCAACTCTGGATAATGGAAAGCTATTGGGAAAGGAGAGTTATTAAGATTAAGAATCTTTATTGTCATCGCATACATTGTACACGAGCACAACAAAAATAATGATTCTTACATAGACTAATGTTACATGGAAATTGCAAAAATGGAGCAAAACAACCCTGTGTTACCCACGTTCAGCGATCTGCAGTACTGGAAAACCCATGTAATAGCTGAATTCCACCATAGTGAGCTTCATTAGAGCATTGCTGACCTCTGACCCCAGCAGATAACCACTGGAACCACGCACAGTAAAGATGATGTCCACCGGCTGCCTCACTAGCCGTTGTTCATGATATTTTGGAACAGCCGTGGTGATGTTTACAATCTGAAGCACAATGAGACAGAGATGTACAATCTGACAGACAGTTGATAACAAAACAAATGTACAAGACATTTTCCATTCTGCTGTTGATGTAGTTTCTGGGAAAGCTTGCTTGTCTCTTGAAGAATGATAATCAAGCTATCCAATCACTGTTTCACTGATTCGAAAGCAAAATATACAATTGTGCAGTGTAGCAAAATATACAAACAGCTATTTATCAAAATAAATAATGCTGCAAAGAAATCATTTTTTACTTAACCCTTACATTTGGAATTACAGAAAAAAGAGGTTGGAAGTGGATACAGCTTATGTCAAATTCTGTCAAACCCAACTAGTAATTTAGGTCTTCCAAAAAGTGAATTTAATAAACTACCTTCTTTTGCTACCCAATTTTGCCCCATTCATTTACTGAAACACAAATCATTTGTGATTAATTCTGCTCCTGTCTGAAAAGCTACAACCCAATCAAAATCTATCTATGAAGCAGCTATTGCAGTAATCCCCCAGTTAAATAGATGTGAAACCACAATATAACGTGTTGTAATCTTATGAATGCTTTCCATGTCTTCTGGTCAAACTCACTTGCACTGTGAAATTAGTTGACTCCTTGGACCGGCGACGCATTTCTGCAAAGGCCATGGTCAAACCCTTTTCCATGCTCTCACTGAAGTTGCAGAACCGCACATCTATGTGACTAGGAACAAACTGTAACACTGCACAGAGCAAAACATGTTTTAAATTACCTACAGAATTTTAATTTTTGACAATGATGCCCTGAAAGAAAGTTTCCTTAAAGTTATTTACCTGTGTGGACTTGAAATTTACTATGTGGTGTTGTCCAGTTGGGAGACACAGACAGGAATTTGCGCCCAGACATTTGCAGACTGTTGATGACAGATATAGCCGTGTACACAACTGGGCCAGACACTACTCGAAACTCAAATTTTGGTGGGGGGGCCACAACCTTAACAGACAAAGGAGGAATACAGAACACAGATAAGACATAGGCAATTACTCAGTGGTCATTTATTCACAGTTAAGTAACTTGTGTTAAACAAGCTGCAGCTGCATTTGACATGCTGCTGTGGGTTTTTATGGAACTACTCATGTGGTTTTCTGATTAAATGACCAAAGATTAAAAAAAACTCTGGATATGGTCTGACCTTCTGGGTTTTATCTGCACCACTGTGATGTACATACACAGTCACATAAGTCACACACGGAAAAACTAACCTGAATCTGATCTGAATGGCGTCATTACATGACAATCGATTCTATTCAGAATCCCCCTATCTTTTAAACATAATCTTTTTTATGTTAAAGTTTAATATTTTAACATTGTATAATTTTCTGAATTGTCCAAAACGAATAATACCTTTTAGGCTATTGTCATGTCTTGAAAAATATTGTCACTCTGGAACAAAAATTAATTTACCTGCAGCTCCACTGACTTGTTGAATTCGACTTTCAATATGTCTCTGATTTGAGATTTGGCGTATCCAACAGTGGCCCCAGAGGGAAAACCTTTAGAAGACAGTTATCTTTGGTTATCGTCTCGCTCCAGTCTAAGAAATTCATATATTTGTTTTTATTTACTGAAATTACTCTTAAATAACACAATTTGACATTCATATCTCATGGACTACATAAGACATGCAAAATGTAATGTCAAACTTACCAATTTTTACTAAATGGGAAAAACTGTCAAGGTTGCAGAGATACTGTCTTGATGGTGGGGCTGTTTCTATGGTCTTTCCACTGGTTGTAGGTACGATACTAATAAAAGTTGACGCTTCAGTGGTGGCAGTAATTCCAGTTGTTACTTGAGGAGAAGTAGTGGTGGGAGCTGTAGTTGAGGGTAGAGCGGAGACTGTACTGGTTTCAATGCTATTTGAAATTACAGTCATTGTGGCTGGGATATCAACTCCATCTTCTGTCACCCCCTGATCACCCAAAACGCCATCCAAAGTGACATTTGATGTGGCTTCAGTTGTAACTAAACTGATATTATGAGTCTGTTCAGTTCTGAAAGTAGGGTCTTGGGTAGTTAAGTCTGTTGTACCAAGAACTGTATCAGTAACGGTTTCAATGGGATGATGAGAGAACACTGAGGTTGCAGCTGAGACAAGAGTGGTGTGTATGGGGCTTTGTCCAAATGCCTCTGTTACAAACCAATGAACATCTGTCATTGAGGACGTAATTACATAATCTGGCAACAAAGGCGTGGCGTGCGGTAGTACAGGTTCTGCTGATGCAGTGCTATCTAAGTCAACAGTAAGAGCAGGTGAAGACCAAACTTTGGTGGATACCTTACCACCCCACATGGTGGAAGAGGGTTTTAAGAAGTGGCTTGTGACTAGGGAAGGATCCAGAAAAGGCTCGGATACATGGGCCAGCTGAGAACTCTCCACTGTGACTGATTCCTCATGAGACTCAAACCCTGACAGGTCACTGAAAGACTCCTCAGTAAGTTTCGTTTCATTGGTGAAACTACTGGTGGGCGTGATGTCTGTAGTAGTAACTGACACCACTGTAATGTTCTCTCTGTGTTCAGCAGCTGTCTCTGAACTGTTGTTAACCTTGGTCAGCTGAATGGTGTAATATTCCAAACTGTTCATGTCAGGTAAGAGGACATCTGTAGGTTGAATCGTGAAAGTATCTGGCCAATCTATGTCCGATGTAGCGGGTATATCACTGTTAGCTGTTGAAATAGGATCTAGTCTATAGGTGGTTGTGGAATAAAAAGAGGACGAGTGGATGGAGTTTAGTGGAACAATGTTGCTGTATGGTACCACATGGCTGGGAGAAGGTGATATGTGAAAAGGATGCAAGGAAGAAGGCGATACACCTACTCTGGAAGGGAAAGATGTGTCATAGCTTTCTGTATAGTCCTCAACATCGTACGAATCAGAGGGCAACTTAGTGACTAAAGGGAAATCATCACCATTGGAATTTAAGAATGACATTGTCTCCAAAAAGTCCCCAGACCCCCAGTCCAAGTCCATTGTGTTGGTGGGGTAAAAATCCTCTGGAGAGACCTCAGTGTGTTCAGATAAAGGTGGTGTAGGGTGAGGTGCAAGGAAAGGCATATTGTAGCCAGGGGCAGGAAAGTCATTTGCATTGGGCAGCATGGTAATGCGATAAGGTTCTTTAATTTCCTGCAAAGGAGCATTGCTTGCGCTCATCTGGTTCACGTCCAAGATTTTACTGTAAGATCCATTTTCTGGAGAATCATTGAGGACCATATTAGGGGACTCAAGAGGCTGACCAGGTTGTGAGAACATGCTTGACAGTGCTTGCTTTGAGATGTCAGCTTCCTGCTTGATGAATGTTGTGAGCGTTGAGTCTGGACCATTATGCTCAGAATTAACATGGAGCTGAGGTACTGCTGGCCACATAAAATCAGAGGCCCTTAATTGTGTTGAGTAAATATCTGACTGAGACTCTAGCTGTGTTCTTGTAAAAATTGGAGGGAGAGAGAAGGATCGCTTGGTAGAATTTATCCTGGCTAACTCTGAGTCTGTAGAGAATTTGGCTAGTGCTTCAAACTGTGGACTAGATCCCAATACGTGTTCAGAAGGGTTTAATGATGGAATTAAAAGAGGAAGTGGTTCATCTGCAGGGACATCACTAGGTGAGAAGGATTTGGAGTTTTCAGAGTGAACCTGTCCGGAGTGAAAAGGAATGTCAACTGTTCTACCTTCATGGTTGGATTTAGTAATGGAAGACAGGGCATCAGGTGAGTCTCGGCTTTCAAAGGCAGTGTAATGTGAGGTTGGTAAGCCAGATGGTGATGATTCTGTTGAACTTAAAACATCTCCAAGAAGTCCGACTGGGTGGTATCTGGAGTCTAACTCATCTGCAGGAATAAAGAGAATACCTTTGTTGGACTTGCGGCTTTTTAAAAAGGACATAAAGTATGATGCATCCAAATATGAATATGAATATGCATTATTACCTCAATTTCTGGACATAAAGAGATAATAAATGCTTTTATAGACATGATCTATAAATACAGTTATTTATTTTAACAGAACAGTGAGACCAAACATGATGTTCCTTTGGAGACAGATCAGTCATCCAATTGAAAGATAGATATAAGATATAACTGGACATGAACAACATAAATATTACATTACTGGGATAGCTTTAGTCTCAAAAACTATTAGGCTGCTTGAGTCCTAACTTGCCAAAATGAGAATTTAACTGTGAGAAAATAGACAAAAAAAGTATACAGGATGGCAATTCATCATGATAGGAGTCGTTTTTAATATGGGTCAAGTTTGGTTGAGCTATGGTTGGATTTGACTTATTTAGAAAAAAAAGTATTAGACAGTAACAGAACAGATGGCAGCTGAACAGGAAAGGTAAATATACTGTAGATGAGTGCTTACATTAGTACAGATTTAGTCAAACTGGGAATATTATTTTTAAAATGCATGCATCTCAGAGCATCTCAATTAAAAAAGCATCAACAAAAAGTATTACACTGCTGGAGCTTTAGCTTTTATTTACTGCATCATTTCATTCAAGCAGATTGCCTCTGGTCTGACTCTAGAGAAAACTCCCAACTTAATTACAACCTACACTGGTACCTTAATTGACTCAATATGCTATTATAACCCACTGGAAAGCAATAGCCAAGGCTGCTCTGAAAGGTAGCATGTGCTGCACAGTCTTCCAACTGCTACTCAGCTTCTTGTCTGCTGTGCCAAGTGTCTGAACCCTAAGGGTTGCAGATGCACACACAAATTCACAATCTGAATGCACCAGAAAATGTGCTCAGCCATTAATTAAAACTGAAACTGGAGGGCTAGCGTCACATTATTCCCTATTTTACTTAGACTGTTTATTGATAGCCTTATTGCATAGTTTTGCAAATTATTAATAATTACAAGAATTAAGCATGGAGAAGAAATCCACAGCATGTGGTGTGCTAGTGGCTACACAATAGTCAGTCAGAAGCACTATTGTATCTGGGTAAGTCGATAACGCAACAACCAACCAAAGATCACAACCTTGGTTTTGGTGCTTCCTAATTCAAATGCTGATGCCGAGAGGGTATTTTCAATGGTCGGTCTGAACAAAACCCCAAATAGCTTGTCTCGGCACAGGACACTAGCCTCTATCAGGACCCTCAAAATGGCTGGACTTGACCCGAACTGTTTTAAGAGGGAGCCAACAAGACAAACGATGAAGGACCCCCAAAAGGCACCAAACACAATAAACAACACCAGTCAAAATCTCTCTCTCTCTCACACACACACACACACACACACACACACACTTATTCAATACACGAAAATTGAATAAAGACTTTGTATTTGGTTGAATTGTCAGTGCCATATTTTCTTCTGCAACACTAATAATATTAGTGTTGCCTGCATTCAAAACGTGAGAGCCCTGGTAATGACATTCAGCTCAGCGCAACAGACAGCAGCTAGGAAGTGAGGCTTGCTAATATGGAGGCTGACATTACAGTAGACTACGGTGACAAAGGCCTTGAAGACTAAGTAGCGCTGCCACCTGTCCACCGAAACACGAGTGTGACACACTCGGGTGGCCACTTATTGTTAAGACAGTTTATGAAACCAAGCACCGTGATCCATGTAGTGAGGCGCCTTCAAATGTCACGCCATGTGAGCATAAATGTCCCTCAAACTCATGCACTCAGCTCATGTAAATGAATCTTCCAAACATTTTTTTGTCATAATTCCACTTTCAGTCACATTATCTAATTCTGGAGTAGGCAAATCATTTTCCCAGTAAATCCTTTCCAGTAAAAAAAACAAAACAAAACAATGAGACATAACTGAAGAATGCAGCAAAGTTTCAGACTTTAGGGGAAAAACTTAAGAAATAATGCAATGAGATTACTGATTAATTTCATTCAAAATCCCAGGCGAATAAGATTACATTTACATTCAACAGGGCTTGACGTGTCTGATAGCCTGCATGTGGCCTAATGAACAGCTGCTTTGTTTGTAACACGCAACAAAATTAGCATTCAACCAAACTGACAAATTAACAAATCCTACAACTCTCTTGTCATTTACTCAGGGCCTTATATTAAATGTAACTATAGTTTTTACTGTGTCTTATTGATTACTTATATCAGCAGTATCAGAGTTTTGTGTCATGATCCCATTTAAGATGCAGCCACAGCCAGACAAGAGAGTGATTATTACTGCTAGTGGCTGATCTGATGTTCCCAGAGAAAATTCATACAAATAAATAAAAAGAGATGGACCCGGGAAGAAAGACAATGCTGACAACTTCCGTCATCTGAAACAGCATTAACCTATTTACCCAGGAGGGATATTGTTATTGATAGTGTTTGCTTGTTGCTTTAAAGAACCCAAATGTGTCTGAAAATGAACATCTGGAAACATGTTACTATACATGGTAATTAAAAAAGCATGTTTTCATATCTGACTCCAGAGCTCCTATCAATAGCACATTTTTGTTTTTGCTTGCTTCAGTCATTTTGCTTTTTTAACCTTTTATTTAAAAGCCCCCTGCCTCATCTACAGTCAGATGATAAGACTGTTTAATCTCATAATAAGGAGGACAAGATTTATTTTCTTTATCTACAGCAGTTCTGGTAGCACAGCTCCTTCTCTTTAGATTTTATTGAACTAAACCAAATGGCTGAGAGACATCCTTGATGACTGATACAGAGTTAATTTACTTTTTATATAAACTATATAAAAAGTAAAAACTGAGAGTGGATACCAAAGCACAAGAATACGCCCTAATGCATAATAGTTACCCGTAGAAAGCCTACTGATAAAATGTGATTTTGGCATAACTGATCCCAAGGCTATAACCAAGTCAACCGTATAATGCCTGTCTGCTCATTTTTGAGTCTATTAACATGGGAAATGCAAGCTACATGGGCAAAAACCAGTAACAGGTGAACAGAAAATATACACTATGAAGATATGTCCACATGCATCGTTTAGTACAGATTGTAGGACAAACCAGTTTTGTTCGAACCCATCTACTGTAAATTACCAGATTAAGATGATAACATCAGGAAAATGTTAGGTATCAGCCCTGAAACTTTGGTTGAACCACACAACATTATTCACACCGGGACGTATGCTATATATGTGTGTGTGTGTGTGTGTGTGTGTGTTGAGAAACCTGAGAAACCAATTACAGAGCCTTCTAATGATATAATTTCCTATGTTTTCCAGAGTCCTTACTACAAAAAAAGGAAACTTAATGGTTGTATAATTTGAAAAAAAGAAGTAAGAAGAAGAAAGGGTCTTTTGGTATTAGTGCTAGCTAACTACAACCCCACACACATGGTTCTGTTTTGAGCTGAGCCCCTTGCGTGACTGGTTCTATTCAGCTGGCAGGAGCTGTGCATGCTGAGTGCAGTCCAACAATCAAGATATGGTTGTGTTGACATTTGGTTTATCGGGGAAGCTTTTAAGATGGGAAAGATTCCATTGTTGTTATCAGTGGAGTTCAATTACATCAAGCTCTCTGTCAAAGCTCCAACCCCCCAACCCACCCCCCACAAATGACTTCATATCATGTTTTCTAGTGCACCTATATGTTATATTTAACCTACATCAAACAGGAAACGATTAAAGAACAGGTCTAAATCAATTCAGAAAAGGCTAAAAATAGAAGCTAATATCATGACGATCTAACTCTTGCTCATGAATGTCAGTTAAGAAACCACAACATAGAGAAGCTGGTGAGATTATCAACATCTAACAAACTAATTGATCTGATTTGCCTATAAATAAGCATGGGAATGGAGACCTAACTGAGGTCTGCACTTCATCAAATATTCATGTGATACTTGTTTTGTTTTCCTAGAGGAATATTTTTCAACCGAAACAGGAGTGTAAGAAAGAGGGTAAGCAGGATAAGGGGGAGGGGAACCAGTACAAGACTCAGATTGAGAGAAAAGAAGAGAAGTAACAGATGGAGTATGAGGGATTCTAAGTTAACGGTAAAGTTATCTACAAGGAAAGTTGTCTCCTTTAAACATTTTTGGGGCTTTTTGAAGCATTAGACCAAAGTATATCAGATTTAAGAACACATATTCATAAAAGCTCCACACAAGCACACAGGGGTGTCCCCAAAGTTCATGGAGTGATCAGTTTCAAAAAGTGGATTATGGTGATGCAATGATGATGCATGCGCATGTGGGTGCGCATGCACACACACACATGCCACTTTCTACGGTCCTGAATTTGTTATAAAAGACAAGAAGGGAAAAACCTGTAACCAGAGAGGCCCAGAGGACTATGTCACTCAGCAGCCTCCTCTTCTCTGCCTCAATCCTCCCAACACAGGCCACTCTCATGATTTAGGTCCAGGGAAAACCAACACAGTCAACAGCCTAAAAGTTCATATGGGAGCAGAAAGAAAAATATCTGTGGAGGGTAACTGAAAGGGGTATTGACAGGTGCAAAAGAAATTGATTTTTTCCTCGAGTGCACTGAAAGAGGCTGGACTGAACTTCAAAATCAGTTCTCATGAATATATAAGTAATCACCTGCAAAACATCAGAGCTTATTGTGACTTGGGATCAGTACAATGTGGATTCAGTGTTACCCACTGACAAACTGGAAAATGGCATGAAAAATGGTGAACACATCACTATATACTGTATGTGTAATAGATGAAGGTCTACAGGATTTTGTGTACAAACCATTCGCTGACTGAGAAGCTCTAGTTCCTTGACTTAAAAGAGAAATTATAGAAACAGACAGAATCAGTTTAATCTCTTAATCACAAATGTGAAGCTAGAGTAAACAGTAAATTACAGGATCCATTAAATGGTAAGCTAATGAACATAAAATAATATATCACAAAAAACAAAGCTTACTCAATCACGATTATTGGTCATTTCACTTCTGCAGTCAAGAAATCATAATCAGGAAACTTTTTAAAACTAAGTCCGGATTAAAAAAAAGAAATGACAATATAAAAAATACGCTAGTGTGGTGTTTAGTTTTATGATTAAGATTGTAGCTCTAAACAAAAATCATGCTGGTCACTTAGAAGATGCTGAAACTGCAATGGAAAATTACCATGGTAAAACAGAAAAAAATAGTACATAAAATCACTAACAGATGTACATTTACAGGCCCACACTATGGTACTTTCACATACAACTTACCAGCATGATGGAGGTTACAGCAGACAAGCGGAAAAAAATATGTAAATGAGACTACACAATCCTCAGAATACCTGACTTAACATTAGTTGTGAAGTGTTAATGTGAAAAGATTATGATGGACACTGATTATGAGCTGGAAAAATAGCAATAACACTCTTTTTAAAATGTGTCAGCCTGCTAATGTTGGAACAGGTCAGTCAGACAGACGGGGTTAGCCAACCACTGCTTTCCAATAAATCTGTACAGCAGGGCTCTCAAGTTCTGAATGCAGGCAAAGGTGACATCCACCCCTCTTTTGGGGGGTCGAGTTGGACGGGTCGCAGGAATGGGGGTCTTTCATTTATAATAGTATTATTAGTGTTGTTGTTATCAGACTTGCAGAAGCAAGGATGGCACTGACAATTCAACCAAATACAGTCTTTAATCAATTCCCGCGTATTGAATAAGTGTATGTGTGTCTGAGAGAGCAGAGAGAGAGAGAGAGAGAGAGAGAGAGAGAGAAAGCAAGATTTTGACTGGATTATGACTGACTTGTTCATTGTAAGTATTTGTTGCCTTTTTGGAGTGCTTCATCATTTGTGTTGTTGGCTCCCACTTAAAACAGTTCAGTTCAAGTCCAGCCATTTTCAGGATCATGATAGTGGCCAATGTCCCGTCCAGAGACAAGCTGTTTCAGGTTGAAGTTTTGTTCAGACAGACCATTGAAAATACCCTCTCGGCATCAGCATTCGAATGAGGAAGCACCAAAACCAAGGTTGCGATCTTTGGTTGGTTGTTACGTTATCGACTTACCCAGATACAACAATGCTTCTGACTGACTATTGTGTAGCCCGCCCCTTTCCTTTTTTTGATTGACTGGTAAGTGGCAGGCTGGACTCATGGGAGACGTGCTTGTTTCCTGCCATTTCTATAGCGGTAGGGGCACACCAGAGAAATTTATATTATAACTTTTTTCAGCATGAGAAATACAACTGTCACGCTCAATGCGTGAGACTTGAGAGCCATGTGTACAGTGATGCAGCAGACATGGGGAGTACTAACGTACCTAAAGTTTGGCTTTTGATGGGTTCTAACCATTGATCTGCAAATGGCTCCCAGCTCTAATGAATAATGAAAGGCCTTATTGTCATCCGACTCAGATCACATTTCACATGGCAGTGGACTGCTCTGGTAATTAGCCAGGCTGTTGCTGGCCTACGGCTTGTTGTGTTCAACTTCCCAAAAACTGCAGTGTAACGATTCAGACACACTGCAAGTAAATGGCATTATGTTTATAATCATATCATACATATTTAAAATTATTATTTGACATCTAGGGTATAGTAGTAGAAAGTCACACAGCAGTAGACAGACATTTAGCAGAGGAAAAGAAAGAGCAAGAGAAAAAGGGGAATGAGGAAGAGAGGTATTAGTGTGTCTGGAGGAGCAACTGTAAGTATGTCGCCATGCTCTATCTGACCTAGAAACTACAAAGTGTGCTTTTCTGAGTCTGGAAGAGGAAAACTGTGAGAATGATGGTTTTGCTTCTTAAAC
>JAFBJQ010040645.1:193125-230177 GCA_016785345.1 Trinectes maculatus | reverse complement strand
TCTGCTGTGTGAGGGCACATGTTCATTTACCACAGAAAACACAAAGCCTGGGAACATTAGTCGTCCTTTCATGCAAACGCATTGACAGGCTCCTTCAGCCGTTCCATTCACTTTATTTATCATCACTGCAATAAATGAAAATTGTGCTTGCTCTCCTTATGCACATAGACACAGACATACGAAGGTAAAGGTAAAGGTTGCTATTTGAGAAAGACTGAAGGATAATAAATAGTTTTTTAGCCTCTTACTGTGTCATTGGCTTTTTCATTTTGAGTGGAAATAGATTCTTGACTGTGGAAACTATCCATTGATGCACAATAATACCGGAACTGAAAGGTCCACCCACTTTCCATACTCATCTTCACAGCATAAGATCTTCATTCAGTTTACAAGCTGTCATCATGTAACATACGCTGAACAAAAATATAAATGCAACACTTTTGTTTCAGCTTCAGTTTTTCCTGAGCAAAAGTCAAAGATCTTAGACTTTGTCTACATATACAAAAGACCTATTTCACCTATTTCACTCATATTTTGTTGACAAATTTAAATCTGTCACACACACACAATGAAATTTACTGTATGTTGATTACAACTTACAGGTCCAACCAATGTGATCTAATTGCGACCAAAGATGTACAGAAATATTTGTAAATAAAAACACATTCTATACTTCATGAATAAGCTTATGCTTCGATAATGTCACAGGTAAATAAGACAAGAATCAAGGTGAATGGAAATTCACCTGGAAGAGGTTATTTTAATATGAATATTTCCTGAGAAGTCATTTAGACATTAGACATTAGACATAGACTTAACTTTATTTATCCCTTGCGATGACTCCTTCAGGGAAATTCAAGCATTAAAGGGACACAATTGTGTCATTTGGTCCTATACTGTCATTATTTATGATAAAAATAGACTACCAACAAGCAGAAAAGATACAAGATACAATACTGGTTATATTTGCATCCATCTAAAGAAGCCCTGTCAAGTTGCAGGCCAACAAGCTGTATTAACAGCTGGAGAGAAACGAGAGTCACAGCTGGAGCCCACTGAAGGTGGGTCAGAGCAACAGGGAGATTGTCACTGCAGGTGGGAGAGGAGGCTTTTATTTAACTCATTATATAAGACACTGACACAGCAGAGGACACTGCACCAAGGTCCTTCCTCAGTACAATTTGATTCGGATCATTTTACCTGATGGAAATATAACATTTACAAAGCTATAGCTTCCAAGCCAAACAGGCGCGGTGGCCAAGTGGTAAGGCGTTGGTCTCGTAAACCAAAGATCGCAGGTTTGAACCCTGTTCGTGCCTACAACTCCTCCCCTGCTGTGTTACATTTTTGGGAGTGGTGGTGTAAGGTGGCTAGATTGACCTTGAGGCTGAAACCCTGCTCAGCACCACTGTGGGCCCCTGAGTGAGGCCCTCAACCCCCGGACATCCTGTTTGGCTGCCCACTGCTCCATATGTGTGTGGTGGGTTGATTTTTTTTTTGTACAGTGTACTGGGACAATGCCAAATAAAGCTTGTATGACACAGTGCTGGAAGACATTTCTATTGATCATTATAACAGATACAAGAGTTACAACTTCTGATAATGTAGTTGATGTCCGATCAACTTGCAGCTGAAACACATTTTTGTTTTTTGCTTGTTAGCATCCATCCACCGTGCAAATCCCCAAATCCCCAAATAACCAATAGGTCAATGACAATCACATCTAATCTGCTCAAAAAATGATTTCCTTGCTTCTGAAAGCAATCGCTTGACCATCACCTGCTTACCCCTATAAGATTTAAATTTACAACTAACATTTCGGAACACTGCAGTAAATAACATTCTAAAATTAAATGTAATTGTCCTATGTCCTATTGTCCCTGTATTGATGAATGCCAAAGTAATTTTTCTGATCATGAAAACCATATGATCTTATTATTTCTCACAATTATTTCAATATTTGTCTGCAGAGTAGAATCATCTACTTGATTCCAGCTGCCACCACCCTGCTCTTCTGTATAAGGTCTTATTTCAACTTCAAGATTAGTAATTTTTTTTAATAATATATAAGTAGTGTTTCAGAACAAGTGTTTGCAGCTGTTGTTTTTCCAGATTTCTACATTACGATGCTGTGTGAAACAATGTGTCTTCAGTGCTCAGCTTTTGTAAACGCTATGCACCGCAGAGACATGTAGATGCTGCAAACCATCAAAGAACAACAAAGAGTCATGAAGGGAGTGCACATTCATTTAGCAATATAAAAATGAATGTACAATATGTATGTATATATGAATATTCACTGACTGAATGAGAATATACAGTTCATATGGATCTCAGTCCCAGTCCAAAAGAGGAGCAGTTATCTGCCTAATCGGTACCACATTGTGCTGACTGCCCTATTCAGTGTGTGTGTGTGTGTGTGTGTGTGTGTGTGTGTGTGTGTGTGTGTGTGTGTGTGTATAAAACTGAGAGAAATATACAGACAAATAAAAACATTACTGGCCTTACGCCTGTGAGACCAAACACTGTTTAGAGGTGCTGAGAGGCTGTTTGGGGGCTGTGTGTGTGATTTTGTGTGTTTGTGTGGGCAGCAGGATAATGGGTAGAGAGAGTGTCCAAAGCTCAGAGCAGACATCCACACTGTAGCCTGGTGATTATAGTGTAGCTAGCAACAGGGCAGCTGTAATGGAGGCTGTCATGTGAGATTTATCTTCTCTTTTTTTTTTTTTTGTTTATGACTGACGATTAACATGACATGTGGAACATATGGCAAGAGAAGAGAACATATATCCCCCATATTAGCTTCACTACACTGGCTCCCTGTGAAATTTAGAACTGGATTGATAATCATTCTACTCACATACAAAGCTGTAGATGGTATGGCACCAACATACCTACACAATGTAATAATCCCATATCGTCCAGCCAGAGCACTCCGCTCTCAGAACGCAGGTTTATGTCCCAACCAGGCTTGGACTCAGGACGCTGATGCAAGGGTCACAATAAAAGTTTTTATTGTTGGTATTTGTCTCTACTCCAATACAGAGTAAATAAGGCAGGCTATGAAATGCACCGCTAATTCGCCTCTTTCAAAAGGAAGAGGTGTGGCTATAAAAATATCAGAATAATAATCGCTCCACTAAAAGGAGGAAAATACAATACACTGTAAAACGTTATCAGTAACTGAAAATCAAAATAAGGTCGAAACAAGAGAAAACACTCCTGAAAACTGGAGGCACTAATCAATCAAAGGTAACCCAACAAAAGATCTCTCTACAACAGAGGAAACAAATGACTATGAAAATATTATCTAGCAGATTGAACTACAATATAAAACTTACAACACAAAATCTCTCACTTGGAACAACAAAGCCAAATAATAAAATCTATCTATCTATCTATCTATCTATCTATCTATCTATCTATCTATCTATCTATCTATCTATCTATCTACTATCTATCTATCTATCTATCTATCTATCTATCTATCTATCTATCTATCTATCTATCTATCTATCTATCTATCTATCTATCTATCTATCTATCCAACATAACATTGCATCCAGTTATACAGTGCTTTAAGTGCCCAATCCTCTCTCTCTCTCTCTCTCTCTCTCTCTCTCTGTCTCTCTCTCTCTTGCGCTCTCTCTTTTCAAATATTTTTGGGGTATGCAAATAAAATTTGATTGATTGATCTCCAAAAATACAGTACAGACCAAAAGTTTGGACACACCTTCTCATTCAAAGAGTTTTCTTTATTTTCATGATTAGAAAAATTGTAGTTTCACACTGAAGGCATCAACACTATGAATTAACACATGTGGAATTATATACTAAACAAAAAAGTGTGAAACAACTGAAAATATGTCTCATATTCTAGGTTCTTCAAAGTAGCCACCTTTTGCTTTGATTACTGCTTCGCACACTCTTGGCATTCTCTTGATGACCAGGTAAAATCCAGGTGACTACCATTTCAGGTAGTCACCTGAAATGGTCTTCCAACAGTCTTGAAGGAGTTCCCAGAGATGCTTAGCACTTGTTGGCCCTTTTGCCTTCACTCTGCTGTCCAGCTCACCCCAAACCATGCCCTTACACAGCCTGGAGGTGTGTTTGGGGTCATTGTCCGGTGACTGTGGAGGCCAGGTCATCTGGCGCAGCACCCCATCTCTCTCCTTCTTGGTCAAATAGCCCTTACACAGCCTGGAGGTGTGTTTGGGGTCATTGTCCTGTTGAAAAATAAATGATGGTCCAACTAAACGCAAACCGGATGGAATAACATGCCGCTGCAAGATGCTGTGGTAGCCATGCTGGTTCAGTATGCCTTCAATTTTGAATAAATCCCCAACCAGCAAAGCACCCCCACACCATCACACTTCCTCCTCCATGCTTCACGGTGGGAACCATGTAGTGTCCATCCGTTCACCTTTTCTGCGTCGCACAAAGACACGGTGGTTGGAACCAAAGATCTCCAATTTGGACTCATCAGACCAAAGCACAGATTTCCACTGGTCTAATGTCCATTCCTTGTGTTCTTTAGCCCAAACAAGTCTCTTCTGCTTGTTGCCTGTCCTTAGCAGTGGTTTCCTAGCAGCTATTCTACCATGAAGGCCTGATTCACACAGTCTCCTCTTAACAGTTGTTCTAGAGATGTGTCTGCTTCTAGAACTCTGTGTGGCATTGACCTGGTCTCTAATCTGAGCTGCTGTTGACCTGCGATTTCTGAGGCTGGTGACTCGGATGAACTTCTCCTCCTCAGCAGAGGTGACTCTTGGTCTTCCTTTCCTGGGGCAGTCCTCATGTAAGCCAGTTTCTTTGTTGCGCTTGATGGTTTTTGCGACTGCACTTGGGGACACTTTCAAAGTTTTCCCAATTTTTCGGACTGACTGACCTTCATTTCTTAAAGTAATGATGCCCACTCATTTTTCTTTACTTAGCTGCTTTTTTCTTGCAATAATACAAATTCTAACAGTCCATTCAGTAGGACTATCAGCTGTGTATCCACCTGACTTCTGCACAACACAACTGATGGTCCCAACCCCATTTATAAAGGCAGGAAATCCCACTTATTAAACCTGACAGGGCACACATGTGAAATGAAAACCATTTCAGGTGACTACCTCATGAAAAACATCAAGAGAATGCAGAGTGTGTGCAAAGCAGTAATCAGAGCAAAAGGTGGCTACTTTGAAGAAACTAGAATATAAGGCGTATTTTCAGTTGTTTTACACTTTTTTGTTAAGTACATATTTCCACATGTGTTAATTCATAGTTTTGATGCCTTCATTGTGAATCTACAATGACAATAGTCATGGAAAGAAAGGAAACTTATTGAATGAGAAGGTGTGTCCAAACTTTTGGTCTGTACTGTATGTTAATCAGCCCCCCACAAATGACCCACATGTCTCACGTGCACTGAAAGGGCTAAACCTAGTGCATGAGCACACACACAGAAACAATGCTTGCCTCAAATACAGTATAACTAATGGAGTTCTACAATACAATACAGCAGTCTGTCACAGTGTGTCTGTCATTGTACCATTTTCTGTTTCAAAGTTTATCATCAATCAATCAAAACCATCTTTTTTAAAATCATATGAAATCTACTTGGATATATCAGTCAGAAACATGAACATGAGCAAGGGGGTCAACACTGTCAAAGCCAAAGTGTGTTCAGTCTGTGGAGTTGTGTGTGAAAAAACAAAAAAAAAGAAGAGGGAGAAATGGGGAGCTGCAGACCAGGTTTAAAAAGCTGTGGTGTTAGAGGAAGTTACGCTATTTATTATGGAGCAATGCTGACTCGGAAGGTTAATTACAACTCCAACCTCTTCACACAACCCCCACCTCCCACCCTGTCTTTCTTCTGTGCTCACCTCATTCTGCTGACTCAGAAAGCATGCAGGCCGGAACAGACTCGAACAATCCTCCTCAATCAAATAACTTTATTCATCCCTCCTTCCCTTTAGCCTCAGCGTCTGTCTCTTCATCAACGACTCACTCACAGATTCATTCTTATTTCTCTTTAAGTGCTGCACTTACTGCCTTCTCTGGTCGGACTGTCAGGCTCCTCTCTCTTCCACTGGTCTGTGTAACAGAAGGTTTTGCCAGTGTTGTGTGGTGAACAGGTATTTGTTGGTTTGTCTGCTCATATTATCTACAAGACTTGGCTAGAGATAATACAAATCTAATCAAAATAATTTATATAATCTCAGGCCTCTTGGGCTCACTGCAGTGAGAGAAGGCATCAGGGTCAGGTGACAGGCAAAGGTAGGGAACTGCTAACCCCTGCTTTCACAGATGACCTCTAGATGTGTCACCACCGTGGCAGGGAAGGAGCCTGAGCTGGTGGGAGAGGTGGATCAGTAGCATATAGTTGATATAGTTGGCCTGCCTTCCTCATGTAGCCATGGCTCTTGAACTACCACATAACAGTAGCTTAGATGATCCAAACTTCCTGCAGTAACTGAGTGGGATCTGCTGCGAGATTTCACTGCTCTCCTGGGCAGTGGAGGAAATTCCCGGGGGGCATGACTGAGAGGAATGGCCTGCATGATCATAACAATGGTTCATGGGTTGTTTAAACATGTGATTGGTCATGATGATAGACTTTGTGGTCATGGCATCAGATCTGCAGCCATATGTCTTGGATATTTGGGTCAAGAGAGGAGCAGAGCTGACTGCTGATCACCATCTGATGGGCTGGATTTATTTGATAAAATCCAACACCAAGAACAGACATGTCATCTTGAAAGGCAATTTAAAATAAAAATAGAATAGAGGCAACAACAGGCTGAACAATTGTACGGTATGCTAACGTTACATGACACATAAACAACGAACTGAGAACGAGCCTGGTATGTTAACATAACATATTAAGAGTTATTCAGATAACTATAGCATAAATAACATGCTAACATGTTTACCAAACCATCCGTGTCCCTCCAAATCACTAAATCCAATGAAATCGTCATCCTCGGTGTCACCTTCAAACAACTCCGCTAACTCAGGAGGTAGAAGATGCGGCGCTTCCTCTTCTACGTCGCCAATGTTTTTATCAATTCAATTAGCAACACAGGCCTAGAGCGCCCTCTTGCGGTTTAGTGTGAAAATAACATGTGAAATTATATAATAAAGTGTTAATAATTTCACACATAAATCGCTCCAGAGTATAAGTCGCACCCCCCACGAAACTATGAAAAAAACTGCGACTTATAGTCTGGAAATTACGGTAAATGACAACTACTGCGGCTGTTTAAACATCAATACTATACGTTATTTTAATTTCAAAAATTATATTTTTGGACACATTCATAAAATATGTGAAAATGTTACAGTGTTCTCATGGGCAGGTAGAAGTGAGTGAGAAACTGCATGTGTGCATGGACATATTGCTGGTACATACATATCTGTGAGAGTGATAGAGAGATCGTAAAGCAGAGCCAGGAAGTGGATATTGCTCTACAACCAACAACCTCTTTAATACATAATGCTGCAGCAGTGGTTTTCCCCCTCTTTCATCATCCATCATGTGAATACACACACATACACACACACACACACACACACACGCACGCACACACACACACACACACACACACACACACACACTATATTATACAGCACAGATACCCTTATGATCACAAAACAGAACCCCTGTCACACAGACTAAAGTTACTGATACAGAGACAGTTTGTGTGTGTGTGTGTGTTGGGGGGGAGCTTGCTGAATTTGCATTGCTACAGCTGATGTGTGGGTGTGAAAGCTGCTCTATCAGACCAGGAGACTGAAAGAAAAACACCCACACTGACAGTACACACATCTTCCACTTATTTCCACCACCGTGCTTCATTCTGTAAACATTGCATCAGCACTAATAGGCAAATTCTGATTTGTGAACATGGACAACATAAATAAAATGTGATTGATTGATTGATTGATGTCTTTGTTTGTACATAGAAGGTGTCATGTCTTGTTTCTGTTTTGGTATTATTTCCTGTTTTATTTTGAAACCCTACCATCCTCATGTTAGGTCGCTTCCCACTTCCCTTCAGGTGTTTCCCATTGTTCTGATTGTCATCACCGCCTTGATTGTTTCCACCTGTTTCTCCTCCTTCAGTTTGTTAAATAGTCTGTGTTTCCCTTTGTCTTGTGCCAGTGTGTCTTAGTCTGTTGACCTGATATCACGAGCATTTTGATTCCAAGCCATAGTCTTTGTCATCGCAGTTTGTAAGTCGATATTTCTCTTTAAGAGTATTTTTTGTTTTGTAATTTTGATAGTATATGTTACCTAGTCATAGCCATTGTTTTGTACTTTGTCAGATTGTTTTTCCTCCCTTTATGGAGTGTTATCAGTTAGAGTGATTTTGGTTTTACTTTGTATCTTAGATAGGTGTTCTCCCTTTATGAGCTTTTTTGTAAATTTTGAGTTGTTACCTTGATAGTCGCTTTAGAGTATAGAAAGATAGTTTGTCAAGTTTCATAGCCTTGTTTTTTCACTCTGGGAAAGAGATCTTTGAAAAAATAAAAGACTGTGAATCAAGTCTCTGCTCCTGGGTCCTCTCTTTATATCGGCCTGACAGAAGGAAGCTGGGATTGTCCTTCAGTGAGCTAGCATAGCTTATGCGATGGTGACTGTAGGTTTTGGTCACATCTCATACTAAACCCATACAGTTCCATTTTTCTGCCATTAGAAAAAAAGCCGCTTGTGCTCTTGGGAACTATTACTACAGCATTTTTTGTAGCCAGCCCTGTGCCTCAGTACAATCCCAGTGCTGGGCCATTTCCTCCACTTCATGGCATGTGTAATGGTGTGAAGGTTTGCCATGATTGACTGCAGTAACCGTTACTCCTCCTGTGTTACTGTCCCAGTGAGACAAAGGCAAAGACATGTTTGAATGTTTTGTCATTTTGTTCCACCTACCTCACCAGCTCTGGGTCCTTCTACACCGCAGCTATTAAAGCCTTCCAAACTGTAGCGCGCAAACAAAAATTGGGAGGGTTACAGAGAGGATGGATACAAAAAAACTCAAGAAATAAAAGCAGCGATAGAAAAATTGTAATTTGCAATTTGTACTGAATATGCTTTGTTATGTTCATGTGTCTTCTGCAAGAGTGAATGATATCCTGAATTGAATTATTTAACTTTTCATGACACATATCTCGTGTTTGCTATTACAGTACGTAAGTGGGGCTAAAGCTATCAGGCCCTGGATTAAATTCAGCCTATTACGCACACAACACAATTATCGGACAAAAGTTCGGAACTTTTCAGATCGAAAGTCTCCAAACTTTTGAGAGTAATTGCACTGCAATTACTGTAGGTACCAGATTGTAATGTGCTATATGCTATATTTATGCTTCTGTTGTATTCATTTATTTATTTATTTTATTTTATTTTATTTTATTTTATTTATTTTCCAGTAATCATGAGTTTCACATTTTCGTGAATGTGAAAGTGTCCCATGCCACATCAGCAGAGTTGGGTTATCAGTTTTGTTGAGAGTATGCTATTCATATTAAATAAATCATGTTTTGAATAAATAATGCTTCAGAAGGATACAGTATGGGCACTTTGCCACAATTTATTGTTTGAGATCAAAAATCGTGATTTTCACATGTGCGATTTTCAAATCGCAGAGATGTGCAATTTTATTAAAGGCAAATTATTAACATACACGTCATGTTACAGCATTTGTTCAGCTTGGAATGAAACGGAATTTAACACTGCTCAATTAAATATCTACCAGTTGCTGTGTATGTCTGCCCAGTATCATTTATTTACTCTAACCGCTATTTATTTCACTCCATTAGACGGAGTTTGTTGTTCCTGTTGATGTGTAACATGCAGTTTCCAGCCCAGTGACACTGCTTCAGTGTAATGGAAAACCAACCGTACCGTGCTGAGGTGACGCTAGTGAAAAAGCGCCCTATATGTCACAAATACAAAAAATATTTTTTGCACTCAAAGGCATATTTAGATATTTAAAAAATTGTCCCGCGACTGATTGTTTGGGATTGTTTGCTATAAATGGTGGAGACTGAATATGTGACCAAATTTATATTGTTAAACATTTATCATTGTAAAACCATCAGTGTGAAATTATATAAATTTACTTTTTTTATTTGTGTAGGCATATGGTGAATACAGTTAAGTATTCACTGAGTAAACTACTCAGGATTTTAAAAAGTAAAAAAAAGTGTAAGACAAAAAAAACTCAGAGAGTATCTGTGTGAGAGAGACACATATTCTTCTTTACATATTAATTAATTACCTTTCAAATCTAATTGTATGGAGCCCGTCTGGTGCCTTGGCCATGTGGCCATGGAATAGGATCTGTGGCCACCCACGTGTTTTTCCCACCCATGTCACCAGACGTGCTCTGTAGAATTCAGAACAAGTTTCTCCAAACTTTTCCTGCTAATGTGTTCATTTGAAATAAAAGTGAAGTATCAGAAATTATTTTTATAGTAAAAGTTACATTTAAGAAAGACATAATATAGTCATATGATGACAGAAAATTGATTAATCTAAATTAACTGCAGATCATTAATCAATCAGCATGCCAGGAATGAAAAATGTGTGTAATTCTATTGGTTGCAAAGGTTAATGCACTGCTGCATTCTACAGCCTTGTTCCATTTTCTGATGTCATGTCAGGATGATGTCAGGATGATGTCAGGATGATGTCATACCTACAATTTAATCATGAATAGTTTTACAATCTATATGAGCTTAGGATATATTTCCTATATAATATAGAAATCCCTGTGAAAATAAGATTTTTGGACTTACTCACTTCAAGACATAATTTATGACATCAGTTCCAAATGTTAATCATCTGGAGGCACTGATGGCTACCTGTCAATCATTCCCATCCCGTCACTCACTGCACTCATCCAATAATTTGCCACAGAAACACTTGACACAGCTTCTCATTGCAGCTTATTTTGTTTTTATATCCTACATTTATTTTTAACCATTTAAGGGATAAAGACAGGTCGTTTTAATTAGACGGGTAATTCGGCTCTGGGGCCCCCTAGTGGCTTGGCCCTATGCATTTGCATAGTCTGCATATAGCAAGAAAAGGCTCTGTCTGTAATTGGTATCACTTTATGCATGCTGCAAGCACTGCATGAATGTGTGAGAATGGTTTAATAGACCCATAGGTTAAAAGTGCATTGAGTGGTCAAACTTTAAAAAAAAAGCTAAATCTAAATGCAGTTACAGTGTATTATAATTACTTTACACTTGCTTTCCCTCTTTTATATCTTGCCTTTATCTCCCCCTCCCACTTTCTTTTGTTTGCTAATCCCAAGTAATCTTTGTTGTTTCTGTCTAATCATTTCCATCTTACAACATGCTACTATAACAACTTCATTTCTGTCCCCGTGTGTATGAGTGCTGGCTCAGCAGTGTGTGAAACGTGTTGCTGTGGTGATATTTCTCTCAGACATACTCTGCTCCAGCTCTCTGACTTCACCATACGGTGCCCAATGCTTGCATTTATGAACACTGCTACATTAGGTACGCACACACACACACACACACACACACACACACACACACACACACACTGATAAAGTACTCTATTATACTCATACAGTAAATAAAAACAGACGCACAGAACAGCAACACAACAACAGTGTGAGTCTATCTGCATGTGCATAGTGTGTTTTGTATAGGCTTCTCAGGCTTATCTTTACACCAGTCTGTGCCACCTACACACACACACACACACACCCCCACACACACACACACACACACACACACACATACTCTTGACTGTGCCAGTAAACACACACAGGACTAAACTGTAACTTATGAAAAATGTGTGGTCACATTGTTTGACTCAGGTAATTATTCTGTTGACTCTTTCAGACACACAATGTAGACACACTGTCTTTAACACATGTGACATGAACTTCTTCTTGGACAACAAAAAGTAAACAGTGAGTAGGAAGTAGTCAGTGGTCAGTTCAGGCTGACAGAACGTCTGTACATTTACAGTGTAATATTCTGTCCTCTGCATTCTTTACTGTTGTGTTGTGTCATCCAGCACCATTTGTCAGCTGTGAAGAGTGGTGTCAGGAAGGAGACATTTATATATGGGCTCTGAAAGAGACGACGTCTCTGTGCCTGTGCTGCAGCTCCATCAGTCAATACAACTACAAGTGTCCAGGTAAGCAACCTGAAAAATGAAGACTCTTCTCAGGGAACACTCCTGCTGTTGTGTTTACCTACAGTCAATCTTCCTTCAGGCCAACATACAGTATGACGCAGGAAAACCAGGCCTAATTGGACTGTTGTAAAGGATGGAACCTTGATGGTACCTGTGCACAGCAGGTCTGTACACTCAGCTTCACCAAGCATCACGTGAGTGAACTGCACTTTTTACTCATGCTCTCATCTGATTGGCTGACTAATTGACTGGCTGTCAGGGTGACTGATGGAGTTGGCCCTTGTATCCAGCATATCCAAGGTAATGCACTGGTGTGACGAGCAAAACCTCCCCAGTCAGCATTTCTCAGTGAACACGGTGAGCAGCGGCGCACATGTTCATTTATCATTCACGTATTAACTCGCACAGCTCCGCAGGGTCTCACAGTTGAACCTGTTCACACTGTCGTTTAGGGAAACTGTACTGTCCCCACACACAGCTTAATGTGTGAGTCTCTCTGACCTGCTCAAGTTAGCTAATGGGACTCTACACTAACCGAATTAATGAGTAAGACTGTCTAAACACATGTAAATATTAATTACTAACAAATTCATTCTGAATAGAATAAAATAAAAGGACATAGCAAGAATTAAAAAACTGATTAAGGCCCTTAAGCCCAATGACTCCCTGGGCGCTTTGTACTGTATGTACTGTGTGTACTGTATGTACTCTATATACTGTGTGTACTGTATGTACTGTGTGTACTGTATGTACTGTATGTACTGTATGTACTGTATGTACTGTGTGTACTGTGTGTACTGTATGTATGACAGCCCACTGCTCACACATGTGTGTGATGGGTTAAAGGACAAATAAAGCTTTCTTCTTCTTCTTCTTCTTCTTCTTCTTCTTCTTCTAAAATCATGTTATTATCACTCGCTGCTATAGCAAAGAATTTCTTCTGTCCACGCTGTGAGAGTGTCACATGCTGCCAGGCTGCTGTTTTACTCATGGACTCGCCATGCTGCTTCTGTTTGACTCACTAACTGCTGTTCTGACAAAGAGGAGATAGAACATTGCCTTGTTTCATGATGACAGCATCAGTTTCAACTGCACGTTTATTGACAAGGACCAGACAGCGTGCACAAACGACACCAGTTCTGAAGTCTTTGCACTGGCTACTTGTTCACTGCAGGACTGATATTAAGATCCTTTTATTGTTTTTTTTAAGTCCTGACTGTCGTTGTCCAACCTGTTCATTAAATCTGCCTTTAACATATGAACTCGCTAAAATCCTTGGATTTGATTTATTATCTTGATTTATTGCCCAGCCCTCTGCTGGCCTCAAGCCCAACAGCTGAGGACTGAACAGGTCTGTAACAGACCTACGAGCTACAGTAAAGTACCATGGTTCCACACACTGGACTTTTATATCATAGTTACATTGTTGTTCAAGTTCTTCTGTTCAAGTCAACTGATCAGTGATAATTGATTTCAAGTCTATCCGATCATTAAAAATGTCAAAGATTCTTTAAGAAGCTCAGCATCCCACTTTTATCTCTTGTGTCTCTGGACCACATCTATCTATCTATCTATCTATCTATCTATCTATCTATCTATCTATCTATCTATCTATCTATCTATCTATCTATCTATCTATCTATCTATCTATATCTCATCAAATGGAAATAAAGTTAGTCAAGAAACCAGTGTAAGACTTCACACACACACACACACACACACACACACACACACACACACACACACACACACACACACACACAGAGAGAGAGAGAGAGAGAGAGAGAGAGAGAGAGAGAGAGAGCGAGAGAGAGAGAGAGAGATAGCAATGACAAGGCAGGACACCAGTGGACCACACCGAGCTGTCTCTCTGAACAGCCTGTCTCTGATGAGTCCTCTGGTGGAGGGCGTGTCCTGCTGGCGCGTGGCTGCCTGACTGGGCGTGTTCTGTCTCTCTCTCTCTCTCTCTCTCTCTCTCTCTCTCTCTCTCTCTCTCTCTGTGTGTGTGTGTGTATGTGTGTGTGTGTGTGTGTGTGTTATGCTGTCATGTGGTTCTTGACCACTCCTGCAGCGCAACGCTGGAGGAGGCAGCGTCACACAGACACACAATCACACACACACAGAGACAGACAGACAGGCAGAGAGACAGACAGGGAGGGAGGGGGTGACAAGCAGTACACAAACCAGTCCCGTCCAGAGCAGAGGGTTCCACTCCGGATCAGCTGGATTTTCGCTATCAGGAGATCGGCCGCTACCTGAGTGCAGACAGAGTCAGTCCCACTGCTCCACCATCTGATCCACCATCTCCTCCACCTCCTCCAGCGGCGGCAGCAGCAGCAGCAGGCGGATGACGGAGGCAGCGGACAGCGGGAGCCCGGGCGGCCGCAGGTTCCCCCGCTGCGCCGGAGCCGAGCAGCTGTGACAGCTGGCAACCAGGTAACAACATCCTGTCCTCCATAAGTTCCTGTCCTCCATCTCATCCCACATGTGCTTCCATCATCACACTGTATATCCACTGCTCCTGAGCTGCTGCCCTGCTCGGTGACATCATATTCAACGCTGATGCAGATACAGCAATAGTTCTAGAAAAAGACACAGCAGGTCAGATTGTTGTCTGAATGGTCAAACTATATGTTTGTGTACTGTCATCTCGTACTGTCTGGACTCAGTCAACTACCTGATGAAAACTAATGATAGAAACCTTGATCATCAGTCAGCTGAGGACATTTCTATGTCCCAGTCCCAGTCCCTACAGGTTTGCTGCTTTAATGAAGATCTCTGAGTTTGGATAATTGATTGAAAAGGAAGAGGCTTTTATTAGGTTTGGGGTTTGTTAGAAAAACAAACATATTGTTACATGTATCAGCTTGAGCTCTGGATTGACCACTGATTAATGGTCATGGCAAATTAATCAAAAATGAAACCATTTCTTTTGAAACGTAGTATCTGTCTTATTGTTAACTAATAACTAATCAACATCTAATATACCATGTTGCATTCAGGCTTTACGTTACGGCAGTACTCTCTTATTTTCTGCACTTCCTGATCACATTTAGGGACAGTGTCTCTCAGACTGACACTGTGTGCTAAGATTTGTGTGTGATAAGTCTCAAAGCCACACAAAATCCATGTGCATGATTTGACTGGACAGGACAGTAACAGCTAGCAGGTGAGCATGGGCACTGCAATCCACATATTTTTATATTTTGATAGGAAAGTAAAAAGGACAAAAGGTCAGAGAATCCGTTTCATGTTCAGCAGTCGTAGGCAACTCCACAGGCCGATAGAAAAGTTTCAGCCAATTGCTCCACAGCCAGTGGGAATTTCTTAGTGCAAATTGAGTGGACAAATGACTCAGACTGTTTTTTTCACAGCAGCCATTATTCTTAACCTCCTGGGACCCAGCCCGTTGACCTTTGCCCTCTGTAGCGGACATCACATTTTCATGCACATATTTTAATATTTTAAGTCTTTCAATAAAGTCAGTTTAATCCTGCTGTTATCTAATGAGGACATCATGAGCTTTCTGGGGATATGTCATGTGACAGACTGGCAGGCTGGGAACTCCCTTTTTTAAATAGATTAATTAATTAATTAATTAATTAATTAAAATCATAAAATCATAATCAATAATACAATTTAAAAACATACAATTAGAAAGTCTAAATTGTGAGACGTTTCTTTCTTTCCCAGGGATGTTGGAAATGAGGAAAAAAAAGATTGATGACAGTTATTTGTCTCGGGTCCCAGGAGGATACATCAGGTAAAAAGGTGTCACTAATCTGTAGCTGACTAAAACAGCACCAGCATCACTGTATCCACACGTGTGTTGACATACTCCTACAATGACTGCTGTAATGTAAGAGCTTTGTAATGGGATGTGTTTAAAATAACACATTGTTGTATGTTGTGGCTATGAAAAAATGATGGAGTTGGTGTTGTGTTATTGTAAGTTGTTAATATTTTGTTAAAGAGCTCATCATTCCAGTGGCTGTGTCTCTCAGGGTGACTTTAACTGGACGGGGTCTTTGTTGCTTTCCGTGGACACTTCATACACCCACAGTCTCCAGCCCTGAGAGAGGCCATTTTTAGAGTCGGCTTTAGACAGCATCTTCCCATTGCCTTAATTTGTATCTGGGGAATCTCTGCTGGCACATTAACACCCCGCCGTCATCACTGTAGAGTCTATTTGTGTAGTTGAATCGTTTGGTAGAATATTTTGTGTTTTCCGTCACTCTGTAGTACAAACTCTGTTACCCTGAGAGGTAGCAGGAAGCAGTTCTCTCAAGAGCTCTGTGGCTCCAGCCCCTATTTTAGTGCTGTTAATGAACTGCTGCTCTCTGTTGTCTCTGCAGCAATAAAGAGATGCTGCTAATAACTCTGTGTGTGTGTGTGTGTGTGTGTGTGTGTGTGTGTGTGTGTGAGAGAGAGAGAGAGATCATGCTGGGGAGGAGAGGAGTGTTGTATGGGGAGGAGAGGGCGCAAGGAAAAAAAAAAAGAGGATGATTCATACCAACCCGGTAGTGTCTACAGTGAACATATTAATATTATAGACTTTTATGGAGCAATCGGGGGCATGCATATGTGTGTGTGTGTGTGTGTGTGTGTGTGTGTGTGTGTGTGTGTGTGTACACCCCCTTGAAATCGATCAGTTGTCACATTTGCTGTGTTTGTGTAATCCATAGTGTCAGTGGTGTACTTTATGTTAACAGTAATAGTGTTTATGACATCTCTGGTGCAAACAAAACATCCCCCCCCTGCTGAACATTTGTGTTGTCGCGTCTGTGTGTGTGTGTGTGTCTGTACAGCTCTGTCTCTGGGTAAACATGGAGAGGGGGGAATACAGTTGAAGACAAAGGTAGGAGGAGAAGAGGGGATAAATGGAGGGTAAAGGAAGAAAGGACCGTGAAGAACAGAGTTGAAGAACGTTGGGGGGGAGGGGGGGGGGGGGGGGGGGGGGGTCTCTTATTTTGACAACATTCATTTGATCACTTTCTACAGTAAAAACTTCTGAGAACAATATCTTTTTAAATTGAGTAAATCTCAATGGTTTGATAGCATCAGCAAATTTTGTGAGGCATGTGGCTCACTGTACTGCAGTGGTACTGCCACTGGTAGGACCAGGATCAGGGCTGAGGGACTGAAACACTGTTACAGTGGTTTGCCTACCCAGCATTAAGGTTTGTGATCAACAGAGTCCAACTGATCAGCTGTCTAAGGGTGCTTTCACACCAACAGCACGTGGTGCGCACCAAACGGTCCATTCGTACCAAAAGCTCTTAGTTCGGTAGTCCACTACATTCATTTCCCTATGTAGGGAGTAGGGAATATGGATTGAAAAAAATCGCTTCTATTTACGAACTTTTCAACCTACGAACCCGATCACGGAACAAATTAAGTACGTAAGTCGAGGTTTCACTGTAGAGTCTTTGCCTTCTGTCAACAATATTCACCCCCCACCCCGTGCTAGTGACTAATTAGTTTTAAACCAATTAAACTCAAACTCGGTGAGCCACTATCTCATTCAGTGACATCACATGTATAAACAGTAGAAGCCATAAAACCAGCTCCTGAGATGTTGCCAACTGTACTTTCTGCCTTGCTGCATCTGCTATTAGAGACAGAGGTCCAACCACCACATGGATGATGAACATACAGTAGCTACATCAGAGTGATATCAGTCCGCATATGTCACTGCCACAAATAAAGTGATTTATTTACTGTACATTTACAATTCGAAGAAGATTAGAAGAGTCGCCTACCAACCAGTATTGTTTTTTTAAAGCCTGATACTTAATAGATTATTGTATAGCCGCCATATATAAGTGTAAACTTCTTTGCTAGGTGTTGTATTGTAGCTGAAGTTACTAATGTGTGTGTTAACACACTCACGTGGTTGTTGGTGAAGTTTACATAAGCTAACCTTAAGTTTAATGATGATGTTTCCCACAGGTTCCAACTCATGAACCATAATGGATAACGTTAATACAGTTAGCTGCTGTTGATCCAAGAGCTAATAGGTTTTACCAGTTCTGCAGGTCATGTTCATGTCATAATGTGATTTCTTTGCCAACTACCATTAAAGTAAAAAAAGGAAGAAGAATAAAAGAAGAAGAGATAGAGCAGGAGCGAGAGTAACAGATGAGTGTATGACTCCATGTTGTGATCGAGACAGAAGCTGATATACTGTAGCCCCCTATGGGCATCATATGTTAGCTATGTTAACCACTGCAGCGCTGTGCACTGCCTGCTCTCCCTGCTGCAGTCCCTCTCCCCTGTCCACATGTGTCCACATGTGTCCACATGTGGACACATGTGTCCACATGTCCAACACCGGACAGTCTCTCTCTCTGTCTCTGCCTCTGTCTCTGTCTCTGTCTCTGTCTCTGTCTCTGCCTCTGCCTCTGTCTCTGTCTCTGTCTCTGTCTCTGTCTCTGTCTCTCTCTCTGTCTCTGTCTCTGCCTCTGCCTCTGTCTCTGTCTCTGTCTCTGTCTCTGTCTCTGCCTCTGCCTCTGTCTCTGTCTCTGTCTCTGTCTCTGTCTCTGTCTCTGTCTCTGCCTCTGCCTCTGTCTCTGTCTCTGTCTCTGCCTCTGTCTCTGTCTCTGCCTCTGTCTCTGTCTCTGTCTCTGTCTCTGTCCCTGTCTCTGTCTCTCTCTCTGTCCCTGTCCCTGTCTCTGCCTCTGTCTCTGTCTCTGTCTCTGTCTCTCTCTCTGTCTCTGTCTCTGCCTCTGTCTCTGTCTCTGTCTCTGCCTCTGTCTCTGTCTCTGTCTCTGTCCCTGTCTCTGTCTCTGTCCCTGTCCCTGTCCCTGTCCCTGTCCCTGTCTCTGTCCCTGTCCCTGTCCCTGTCTCTGCCTCTGCCTCTGTCTCTGTTTCTGTCTCTCTCTCTCTCTCTCTCTCTGTCTCTGTCTCTGTCTCTGTCCCTGTCTCTGTCTGCGTCTGAAATGGCTGAAAATGATTTGTCCTCAGTCTAGTCAAATAAACTCATAAGTTAAATCATTCATAAGTCATGAAAGATTTTTTTATGGGAAATTTCCTTCAAACTCCATCATAGTGTGCACATACGGGGAACAGAGATTTTACACTTTAATAAAAAAAAAAAACAAGAGAGGAACTAACAATATTGGATTTTAAAAATGTATAAAATGATATTTGAGTAAAGTTGGAATGGAAAGAGTTTCATAAAAATATTGGTTTCATACATTCTGGTTGTTCTGGATTAAAAAAAACTGCATCAAACAATGTTAAGCATGAATGCAGTGGAAATCCTGTCGAAGAAAGGAACAGTACTGTGACACAGTCCAGTTATCTCATGGTCTTCAGCCACTGCAACCACAGGAACTGAATCTAAACCATCACTGATGTGATCTGAAGCCTTTTTGACATTTCACTTGTTTTCCATTGCACCTTGACCTGACTAACTCACCAATCGACGCTAACATCAAAACCAATGACCCGACACACTGACACACTGACACACTGACACACTGACACACTGACACACTGACACACTGACACACTGACGTGGAATTCTTCCCCTATTTAAACGAAATGTTTGTGCAATGACTTTGAATTTCCTCATAAAGACAGTGACCTTGATGATGGAATTAGATGAGTGAGTTGTTGGATTTGTGTTCTCTTAAACTTCAGTTCATTTTGTCAACTTGTCTTTCACATTCATGAATCCCTGTCTCATGCTATACTAAAGCATCCTGCAGAGAGTGAAATGTCTCTGTGGCAAATAACTGTTGCAATAAAATGGAGATAAAAGTGGCCTGAGGATGCAGAGAGACAGACTGAAATATAATCTGCAGCATTTCTTCTTTACCAAAATGTCAAATGTGTGTATGGACATCTCCTCCGATGTCCTCTCACTCGCCTGTCATCCACTGTTTGCTCCATTTCCAGCTCGAGCATGATTGGATCATGATTTTCTGTCACCAGTGTTCACTGTGAGTGGAAAAGCTGGAAGTGAAACATACAGCCACAGAGTGGGTTCATGATAGACCTCTCAATAACCTGCAAACTGAACTGCAGAGCGACACACAACTCCAACACAGAACTGATGATGTCAAGGCAGCAGCTTCATCCAATCAGGCTTCAGGGTTAGAGGCCAGACAATGTGTGGCCCTATGGTAATAGTGAAACATGTTTTCTGTCTGTCTGTCTGTCTGTCTGTCTGTCTGTCTGTCTGTCTGTCTGTCTGTCTGTGCATGTGTTTTGGTGAGGATCATGAGGATCATGGTTCTGCTCTGGCCTCTCGGTGTGGCTGTGTCAGGGGACTGGAGTTTGGAGCAAAGGATTGTGGGTGCAGTGTGGTTGACTGCCTGACTTGCTGTGACAGCAGGAAAGACAGAAAGATGGTCTGTAATTAGTGCTCGAGACCAACCCACTGCCACATTCCACATCTGGAAATGACAGAGTGCAGGGTGCCCCCCCCCCTCTCTCCCTCAGTGCCTTCTTGTCTGTCTATAAATCTATTTCATCTTCTGCATAATTTATTGGTTCTTTTGAATTGCACTGACACTTTGCACCTGACACTCACTGGTAATTAATTATTATTATTCCTAAAGCACTCACATTACTTTACATGTATGATGCTATTGTTTAATATTTACATCATTCGAACTTAAAGACCCTTAAGCAAACTGTATAATTTAATGTCATATAATATTATAACATGTATATATTTCTAATTTAATACATTTAATGTCTACATGTACCTTTCATGTACCTACAGATGGACCTACACTTTCACCAACCATTTAATAAATAATAACATTAAAATAGTCAGCTGTCAAAAGAAAAGGAAAAGTTTTGTATGTTCCTGATTGAACAGGGTCTGTAGCTGACTCCATGCACCACATCTCTGAGCACCATACACAGATGCAGTGTTCCTTTCCCTTCAGGAAGCACTGTTATGTATTTCTTTATGTTTTGTGAAAGAACATATGTGAAAGTAAAGCGTGAATCAGTGTGATTCATTTAATAAAAGCTTCACAGTATGTTTCCTGTGAATGACTGTTGAGTATGCAGACTATCTGCTGATAGCTGCTGTTTGTGATGGAGTGTGGCCAGTGTAATATTAGCCCACTGAAATGATGCATGGCTGCATACGGTCTTGCATCTCACACATCCAGCATTATCTAAATATCTTAGGCTTTTACAAGCCTAAAACCCACACACTGAAAGGATCCAGTTTGTCGACTGTCACTCCTCATTAGTAGTTTCATTTCATATTTCATCCCCAAAACCACTGCGTGATTACTGTGAGTGCTGGAGTGACATGGCCTGTCACATTTGAATCTTTTTTCTCCCATTTCTTTTGTTTTGTAGAGCTGAACAGCCAGTCGCTACAATGATTCTCCTGATATCCAGGCTGCTTTTCAAGAGTCAGATTATAGAAGGATTATGTCCCAGCTACTGTGTTCACAGTGGTTGGCTGGATTGCAAATATGAAAATATGTATTTATGTATATGTATGGTGACTAACCTCTTTTTACAAACCTAATAACATCTTGCATGATCACTGTTGTTTAGATTTTCTTCGTCTGTCTCGCATTAAAGATGTTAAGTGTGGTTGGCCTGTGATTAGAATGTCTGACTGTGTGACGTGTGTGTTTGGAGTATATCCATTTATTTACAGTCATCTGATGGGTGGCTGACCTGTTGGTCTGTCCCACCTGTCAGGACACATGTTTGCTTCTAAGTGGGGGGAGTGCAAGGTTGTGTGGTTCTCAGAGTGTGCATTTACCCCTACTGTTATCTGTGACAGGTAGTTATGAGCAGACAGACTGACGCTTTACCAAGTGTTAGCCTTGGGGCGGACTGTAAAGAGGCGTGTGTGTGTGTTTGTGTGTGTGTGTTTGTGTCTATAGGTGTTATTTATGTTGCATTTACAGTCATATGATAGTGACATGGCTTGTGCGTACCAAAAGTAAGTACCCTTACATTATTAATTGTACGATACAGACCAATTCTGTGTATATTAAATTAATTACTGGGGTAAGACGAATCAGAAATTAAGGAAATAATGGTAAGTCAATGTAACGTCCTTTTGTCCTGTTTTCATTGTTGCCTCTGTACATTTTGTCTGTTGCTGCTATTAGTAAAAAGATTTCCATCCTCACACAGCGTTACAATAATTTGTCATGTTTCCTCTCAGGACCAAGCCAATTTTCTCATGGCAAAAAGAAACAGTTTGTCATTAGGGGAAATATGCTCTTTTTTTTGGGTCGCAAGTTAGATGAGAAGATCCTAAGCTGTGGACAGGAAAAGTGGGTTTTATTACTTTAAGACAGAGCCGAGAAGCTGTTTCCCTTATTTTTAGTCTTTGAAGCACAGTAAGGGGGCCAAGTCATCTATCTACAAAGTTACACTGCAATCACATCATTCATTTCTATAGAAATACATATTTTGTACTATATTACCCTATGGGGAATCTGTAATGAACCACAAAGAAGTACATAAAAAACAAATCTAGTGGTAAACCACATTACCACCACACAGCAAAACTTTTCAGTGCACAACTAAAATTTCTCTGAGACTTCATACTTGTCTGAACAACATTGCACTTAAGCCTGAATTATAGTGGATTACACTTTGTCAGTCACAAACAGAGGTCAAATGAAAACAGAAATCAAATGACTGCAGAGGTGGCTCTTAGTGGCAAAGCTATAATTATTAAGTCTTCTGCTTTAGTCTGGTGTATTTTTAGCCTCTTTCGGCCCCATTAATTTACATTTAACTTTACTGTCTTGTCCAGTCTTGCTTGTAAAATCACAAAAGGAAGTGTGTTACATTCATTTTACACTACAGCAGCAAACAGCTTTTCCAGGTTCTTCTGATGGCAGTGATTTTGCACTGGAGCTGGTCTCAGTAGCTTGATCACTTTGAGTTGAGTGTTCAGGTCTTTACTGCTAAGTAGTCTAAGCATTTGCTACAAGCCTTCAAAGGATAACTGTAAATGTAAAGCGAAGCAACAGCTGTTGCTATTGGTTCTGATCACCAGGTCTGATATATTGAGAACTTCTGTTTTTGTTCTATAAAACCCTCTACTGGCCGTTATTAAGCACCAAGAGTCAGGAACCAAAGGGGCCTGTGACCATACTGGATGATTTATGGTCAGTGGATGTAAACAGTGGTCTGACTAGCAGTTTCTCACAACCATGGCTGATATGGATACTGATAGTAATGTCACATTTGTATAGCTTTTAAGACAGTCTGTCGTTTCTACATACCTTAGGACAGGGGTGTCAAACTCATTTTGGTCTGGGGGCCGCAGACGGCCTAATCTGATCATAAAGGGGCCAGACCACTAAATTCATAGCTTAATTACATAGATTCTATGTAATTATGCTTGGACTTATTGTATCTTCTAAGATACTTATTGTATCTATTAAGGGTGCAACGGTGCAGGTAACCCACGGTACGGTCCGTACCTTGGTTTTAGGGCCTCGGTTTCGGTACGTGTTTTGTGCATAAAGAGAACAGTTTTTTCCCCCCAAAATTCTCTCTTTATTTTGCTTGTCAGTAAAAACTGTAAACATACCACTATCACTGCTGTACTGAATAATATAACAAGTAAACAGTTTAAATGGTAAACTTTATAGTGGTAAAGTGCCTCTTCGCCTTTGACTACTTGTATACACTATACAGTAGTAATAAAATATGTATAAAAAGGTCACAATATTTGCAGCGTTCTGTGGCGACTGGTATGGTCATATTTGGCCGCTCCAACTTCCACTCACACACACACACATAGTTGCAAATCCGAAAACCCGCGGTACACAAGAGTGTTCTGTCCCAGGCATAGCGGACCGAACGGTTCAATATTTTACCTAGTACCGTTGCATCCCTAGTATCTTCTATGTCAGCACATCTGCTGTTGGCAGTGTTGTGTCATGTTGTCTGCCCTGACTAAAACAGTGCCCCCCTAGCAGACAACATGGGAACTGCATATCTATTAAAAAAATGTAGTTCATGATTTTTTTAATGTATTTTTTCATATTGCAGATTTATCCCAAGGGCCGGACTGGACCCACTGGTGGGCCGGTTCCGGCCCGCGGGCCGTACATTTGACACCCCTGCATTAGACAGAAAAAGATCTTGGTCTTCCACTTCAGGAAAGAGCTGGACATGAAGAGTGATAAATTCTGTCGTTTTGTCATTAATTGCTTCAGCCTTTGGACTGTCTGTAGGAGAGTTCCTGCACAGTTCAGATTGTCTTCATTCATGCTGGCTGCAAGCACCCGGTATCCCTGCCAAAGGAAAAAAGTTCCGAAAGCTAAAGGAGGGAGGGGTGAGACATAGAGTCGCCGACGTGTCGAGGCCCATTGCCTGAAATTTTCACACTTCCTGTGCAGGCAAGAGGGCGGTGAGACAGGTAACTGTCACTGAGCCTGTGTGTCTCTGTCCTATTCCTAGACAGACATACATGTGTGTGTGTGTGTGTTTGATTAGTAGTGCGATCGTGCATCAAATACGAACAGATGTGACCTTAAATAAAAAGTGTCAAGCTGTCAGAAATATACGGTGGTAGCAGACTCACACACAGTCAGTCACACATTACTTTGAGAGAAAACAGAAGTGTAAATAAATGTGTTAAAAAGATGTCTCCTTAAAAGCTGTATAAATGAGGCCTGGCCTCTTTAAAATACATTTCAGAAAGTGCTTAAAAAATCATACAATACAGGGAAACATACAAACCACTGGAAGTCTATCTGTGTAGCTTCGTAGTTTATTTCATTTCATCCAGGTCATGGTAACTTGAAAAAAGTAGTACTCTGTGTACGCAGATAACTGCAGGGCTGTGAGATATCTGGGAACAGCCATAATATCTAATCATGAGAGCTATATTAATTGATGTAAATGTTTCTCATGGACTATGATTTCTTCAAAACTTGAGTTCTGTGTTTGGAGAAAAGTATTTTTTTCTTATCCACCGCTGTATCCCAGGAGAAAATAGTATGCGAAAAACCTAAAGAATTATTTTTTGGGACAAAACTGTGAATTGAACTTAATGTAGTTCCCAAGCCATGGAACATAATTGTAACATGTCTGTTAGTTATCAAGTAAATGTCCAACAACTCTCTGTTAGTGAAGTTCTCCACATTTCCAAGTGAGACCCCACGGATGGCCAGACGTTTTTAATTAGTCACCTGAGAGGAGCTCCAAACAGGACCTTTGAGATTCAGGGCTTTTTATTGATTCAATTTTCACAAATCAAAATTGATGTTGCCTCTTTTACAGCAGCACAACAACTCTGGAGTCGTGTTTGTTGTCATCAGGTGAATGTTAGTCCAGCACTCACTCTCATTTGATTTCCATTTATCTCTGCTTTGCTCTCCCCTCGCTCCCCTGGCAATATCTGACTAGTCAGCTACTAAATGCTGTATCATCATTTTTGTTTGTGTGTGTGTTTTTGCGTGTGTGTGTGTGTGTGTGTTAATGATTCCATTTTTATTGTTACATGTCTTTGTTCCACTGCTGTTAGGGAGATTTACCATTGAGCTCTCTGGGAATTGCCCCCCCACACCCACACATACATACACACAGGTTCATGCAGCTATGCTTGTTAAGCCATTGCACTGGCTTTCATTCATTTGGACAGTCTAACCAAAACTTGAACACCAACGAGGGCCCAAGAAATTCAGCTTTTTGATTGATTGATTGATTGAAAATCTTTTTTGACATTGTGCAGGTGGTATTTCATAAATAAACAGTATGTCTCGTACAATACTGTACACAATACTGTACACTAGGGCTTATTTCCATTATGATCATTTCAGCGTTAGACATGAGTGAGCAGCAGGCAGGTTAAGAGCCAAACATCTGTTTATATAAGAAACCTATATGCACACACGTACACAAATAGAATCAAATAGGACAAATAGAAATGCCTACAATAGGCTAAACATAACAGGACTGACTCAATGGATTTAACATCGTTAAGGAAATAGTGACATAACTTAAAGATAAGATGAGAGATGTTGGTTGAACAATGGTTCCGAACTGAGCATATTGATGTAAACAAAATATAATCTCAGCGACACTTCGCATTACACTTAGTCATTTGATTAAGTGTGAAGCATCCAGGCCAATTAGTTTTAGTGCAGCAACACCAACAGCAGATAGGCACCTTCTAGGTGCACCTTCTATTTCCAGCCTCAAACCTAACATATGCTGGGAGGAAAGCGTTAAAGGGTGAGGAAGGGACCAGGGTGTTTGAAGTGGAAATGTAATTAGGTGGAAGCAGGGAAGAAATAGTTTGGAATGATGGATAATCACACAGATTGGAGGACAGGTTAAATCTCATACTTTTTTCCTGGATACAATATATCCTTATAGATGCTCCCTCCGCTTTTGTGCTCCACACACACACACACACACACACACACACACACACACACACACACACACACACACACACACACACACATTCACTTATTCATTGAATGTTTTCATACAGATACCTGACACCCTGACTCCTTGCACTTATAACACTCTGTATCTCTGGAATTAATAATGGACATTAATGTTGTCTCTCTCTCTCTCACACTCTCTCTCTCTATCTAATCTATCACTATATACATATACTGTATATTTTACACACATCTACATGAATGATTTACCAATAAAAAAATATTTTGTTAAAGTATGAATTTATGTGTGTGTGTGTGTGTGTGTGTGTGTGTGTGTGTGTGTGTGTGTGTGTGTGTGTGTGTGTGTGTACACCCCCTTGAAATCTATCAGTTGTCACGTTTGCTGTGTTTGTGTAATCCATAGTGTCAGTGCACAATATATGTGTGTATATTTTCTGCACCCTTCTTAGAAATGCCATACACGATGATGAGGAAGAACGAATCCAATGACTCCAATGAATGAAAGAATGAATCGTAAGAGGATGCAGTGAAAGGCGTAGGACAACAGGAGGAGACAAATGAGGAGAGAAGCAGAGTAGACCGGCAGGAGACTGAGGCAGCATTGAAAGGAATGAGGCAAATGTGAGGAGCTCTATGAAGGAGCAGAGAAACGGGATGACTGACCAAAGGACACCCACAAAGTCCTAAAAAAAAGACAGATGCTCAGTGACAGGAAAGAAGCCACAAAGGACAAAGAAGCTGGAACCTTGGGAAGAGTAGGAGGGATAAGCAACAGTCTGGGGTAGGAAGGAAACAAACATCTGGATGGTCTCCACGGTGACACCCAGCAGCTTCTTCCACCTCCAAAGATGGCTTCCAACTTCAATGACATTGTCAAACAAGGCTACGTACGCATGCGCAGCCGCAAGCTGGGGGTGAGTGGCTCTTCATACTCTTCCTACATACATGTTTTGTCTCGTCATTGAGTCTTCACTCTCAAAAAACATATTTTTTTCCCTTTAATTCATTCACATGTGTGTGAGATGCTATTCCGAAAAGCATTGCCCATCAGGTTCATTTTCTGTATAGCGGTAAACAGTGGAGGGAAAGTGTATTTTATTTATATTCCAATAGAGAGAGAGAGAGAGAGAGAGAGAGAGAGAGATGGGCTGTGTTGTGCTTCTCTCAGCCAGGTGAGCAGATTTGGGATGGCAGACTGAATTCAACAGTTAATGGTCCAAATGGGTCCCATTGTCTGCTTTAAAATGGTAACGAATTAAAGGAATATGAGTCAGGCTGAGTTCCTGCAGTTTGAAGGCAGGAACTGAGGAGCTCAACACCACCCTGGCGTGGTAGAAGCTCAGAAGGGAAATGTGTGTACCAGTGAGGCTCACTGTGGCTCCCATGAATACCATATCAGAGGGCTCTTCACACAGTCAAGCATGTATTAAAAGCCATTAGAGCCAATTTGGATCACTTCTATTCTGTCAACATTTGTTCCAGGGAGCAGAGTAGTCCTGAAAGGCTGGGAAGAGCTTAACACCTGAGTGCATACGAGTCTCATGCCAGCAAAGATTAAAGACGTGGTGCTGAAGAAACTGGTTCCTGATGAGATTATTTAAAATGGTTGGACAGCTGAGGCAACGCCAATTATTTCCCAGCTGGGGTCTGGTGAGGGTTGTGCTCTGTTTACTAAGTCCTCGTGCTGTTCATCCTCTCCCAGATCCCAGATCCCAGATCCTCTCCCAGATCAGATCAGCTGTAGAAACTGACTCCCTGTGACACAGAATGACTGTGTTCTGTCTCTCATCAGGAGGTCGAGGAACGCAGGTTCTGCTAAAGTTCATTCATCCATTTTTGTGTTGAAGCTTCAAAGATAGCTTTTGCCAAATATGTGAAAACAAACTGATTGGCCACTGAACTGTGCTACAATCGCAGGGCAGTTTGAAAAATGCTGTTGATTATTGGTCATTTTGAGGGTGTTATTTATTAGCAAATAATTCACACAAAATACAATGTCAGATTCAGTGGCCCAAAGCAAATTTAGAGTTTTGATTTTGGTTTTTCCTTCCATGACAATTGTTTTGTTTGTTTTTCTTCCCCTATTTGTCATACTGTACCCTTGTTATTTAATTCTCTATGGGGAAGTGACAGCGTAAGCATAGGACAGGACAGTGGAGACAATTAGACACATTGGGGCGGAGCCAGTAATGAGGTGTGGGGAGAGACAGGTGGGGCGAATGTCTGCGGACACAATCACAAACAGGCACCCAACTCCAGTGTCTGTGCCACCCTAACCCTGCTCTCCAATTGGGTAGCTGGAATAAATGCAATGCATCATGGGACAATTGAGTATGTGCAAGTTTGTGGTGCACACTCACATTTTTGTAAATCTAGTTTACATCCAGGTATTTCACATATACTCTGCATGCAGCTAAAACGCACTGTATATTCATTGATGTAAAACCTGGTATGATTAGTACATTGGTATGCCATTTAAAAACGCCGGCAAAACATGTGTAGTCATGAGAAGAGAAACGATCAGCAACATTTATGGTGCAGGTGCTTCATTTGTACTTTTCTTTATATAGCACTTTATAATAGTACATAATAATAATTATATTATGTATGTGTTCTTTATATGTACTTTAGGTGGATCATTTTAGGTTATTTCATCTTTATAACAAAGAACTGCATACTGCCTTATTGTATGACATTTTTTCTTTTCAAACATTTGTACATTAATTTTGTATTTGATTAAAATACAAACTGTGATTTTTTTTTTTTTGTAAAATAGCACTTTGTTTGTATATTACAGATCTATCGGCGTTGCTGGCTGGTATTTAAGAAGTCATCCAGTAAAGGACCTCGTCGTCTGGAGAAATACCCTGATGAGAAGTCAGCCTACATCAGAGCCTGTCCCAAGGTGAGTCTGTGTGTGTGTGTGTGTGTGTGCGTGTGTGTGTGTGTGTGTACATGACAGCAGTCAGCTCACACATTGGCATCTGATGCTTTTACATCAAAAATCTTCTTGTTCTTTTTCACAGCCTCTCTCTTTCTCTCTCTCTCTCTCTCTCTCTCTCTCTCTCTCTCTCTTACACCCACACACACACATTTTCTAATTTTCCTTTTCTCTACTGTCAGTGACACATCCTGCAGTATGAGTAAAGGACTATGCTGTTAACGTGTAAAATATCTGGATATGATAATATATGAATGTATGATTTTTACACTTGGAGTCACATGATAAGAATTTCTGGTTTAAGGAAGAATCCTTAAACTAAAAACCTTGGAAGTGAATGAACTGAACTTGACTATTAAGTCCAAAATACTTGGTTGGACCTCTTCACTTTTCAAACAATATTGTACTGGTACCTGGGATGTGTTATCTAACTCTCTAAACAGGTGTAACGGTTGAGTTTTCTGATATAGCATTATCACCGGTGCAATGAACAATGCATACAGTCATATTTCCCTAATTAATAATATGGAAGTTTGTCTCCCTCTTTTTCTCCATACGTGTTTCATTCTCTGTTAACCTGATTCATTTCCATACATTTGGCACTGTTTGATTGAGATTGAATATTATTTCACATGAACAATGTGAGCATTGTCGAAAGATGGGGCTGATAGCAGGACCCAAATGCAAGTGGTAATTTTAATTGATCAAAATGCTCGTGTGATCCAGTGGGAGCAAAGGCACACAGGTAGAAAACACTAATGCAGAAGAGCACAGTGAGCACAGGAAACACAAGATGACACAGGGAGAGTAACAAACAGGAAGACCAAGACCAGGCAGACCAGAGCAACAGAGTGAACAGATTAACTGGATTAAGTGGACTAAGCAGACTGGGCAAACTAACCCGACTGAAAGGACAAACCATCTCAGCACACAAACACTGAGTTAACCAACCAAACTAAGCCGATGACCCGATGACAGAGAATAAAGGGAATAACAGTTCTGTAAAAATAATGTTCTATGTTTTCCTATTTTCTACCTGAACACATTGTGATGATTTAATTTGTGTAGTTATAGTATGTGTCCAAAAAGTGTCAGGCACATCTCCCAGTAAATTCAGGTACCTCTGTTCTATTCGAGTCACAGTTTGAACTCAGATGTAGCATACCCTCCGAAAGATGGTAAGAGACTCGACTAATGGTGTAATATTTATTGCTGCTCCACAAAACTAGCTTCATAAACCAACGTGAGAACTGACAAAACAAAGAAAAGAAAATAATCACATTTTCACTTCTGTGTATAACAAATTAGACTTTCTCAGCATAATATCAACCAATACACCACCAACTCACCAAACAGGCGAGCTTAAGATAGTTTCTGATACAAATGGCTTCGTTCTCTGGCAATACAACACCGGAAGAAAGTAGGATGTAGTAGTTTTCAAACCCGGAAACATTAATTCCAAAATGGGCGAAAATAGACACATAAAAACACATAAAATTACATTTTCTTAGAAGTGACACTAATCATGAAATTTATGCACCGAGAAATCATGTCAAACACTGAAGTAGATTAACGAAATAGATGTTTTTTGTAAGATTAATTTATAACCAATGTATGCTGCCCTCTGGTGGACAAAACGAGAAACATTAAGCACAAAACCAAAATGGGTTTGCTACATCACATCAACTGCTGTGTTTAGAAAAGACACAGGAGACTTTTACTATTGTATTACCACAGCCAGCACGCATTTGCAAATTTGTGAACTCAAACATGTTATATTTCAACAATGTAATCTTGTGTCAAGTAACTGTGTGACACTTGACTATGTATAGAACATACATAACATTGGTCTTCCATCAGGTGTTAAAGAGGAGTGGTACTGCTGAGGGTCCCCGAAAATACTTCACGTACATTGTGGCGGCTAATTGTAAGAAAGATAAACTAGCAAAATAATAAATGTAAAAAAAAATGTCCGTTCACACAAGGTTGAAGACATCTAATATACAATAAAGAGATGTATTTGACATCATCTTATTAGTCACACAAAACAGTAGCCTTATCTGCCCTGTCATCGTTAACTGTCAACTCTGAACTTGTTGCCTAGGTGACAGAAATTAGTAATGTCAAGAATGTCACACGGTTGCCTCGGGATACCAAACGACAGGCTGTGGCCATCGTATTAACAGATGACACCTCACGCACCTTCACTTGTGAATCAGGTAATGTATACACACACACACACACACACGCACACATACCTACTAATCCTTGTCCTTGACTTACATGTTATTATTTTATATTAAGATTTTAGAGACAACGATCCAGCAATGATATACAGTACCTACAAACCTCACTGCTGTCCCTTGTTCTGTCGTCCTTCTCCATTAACATTAGTTACATTGAAAATCTGGGGTCATTATTCAGCTAGCATTCCCATACAGTATCAACTCCCATTTACTCCCCGGGCACCTGACATGGCAGCCCACTGCTCCACGTGTGTGTGAGTGTGTGTGTGATTACACAAATCAAGCTTTCCTCTTCTTCTTCTTCTTCTTCTGTTTATAGAGCTGGAGGCAGAGGACTGGTTCAAGACGCTGTCAAATGAGTGTCTGGGCATGCGGCTCAATGACATCAGCATGGGAGAGCCTGACCTGCTGGCTGCTGGGGTTCAGTGTGAACACACAGGTTATACTAACGCAGGAACACACACACACACTCACACACACACACACACACACACGTTCTTCCCATCCTTGTAAGCCAGTGAACTAATTGATCAATCAATCAATCAAATTTTATTTCTGTAGCCCATATTCACAAATTGCAATTTGCCTCATAGGGCTTTAACAAAGAGTACAGGGTGTGACATCCTCTGACCTCTGACCTCCACCCTTAGCGAGGGTGAGGAAAAGCTGCCAAAAAAAACCCCTTTTAACAGAGGAAAAAAACGCAGAAACCTCCAGGACAGACTCATGTGAGGGATCCCACTCCCAGGGATGGACAGAAGTCCAATGGATGCCACGTGTACACAACACTAGTAGGTTTTCCCCAGAATATTTGCCAAGTGTTGACAAAGCCCACATCGTTAGCGGGACACCACCTCGACAGCCAGCGGTTGAATGACAACATGCGGCTATACATGTCATCGCTAGATAAATTAGGCAGCGGTCCAGAGAACACTACGGAGTCCGACATTGTCTTTGCGTATTTACACACCGACTCCACATTAACCTTAGTGACTTCTGACTGACGGAGTCGAGAGTCGTTGCTGCCGACGTGTATTACAATCTTACGGTATTTACGTTTAGCCTTAGCCAGCAGCTTCAATTTAATCTAAATTTTGACTCACTGATATTATAAAACTAAATTACGGTAAAAGTAAATATAATATTGATAATAGCAGTTTTGAAAACACCTTTGGTGTTTGCCCCTCGTTTCCACAATACATTCTTCCCCATTTGTCATCTGTCTGATGAGCAACTGAATGCTAGGGACCTGTTCTACTCAACTGAGGGCGGGGGGCGGGGGGGGTGTTACATAGCATTACAAAGCAGTTGGCATTTATTTTAAAAAAGAATCTAAAGCAATTCGAACAACATGAAAACAAGTCCTTCACACGGTGCCTGTCATTTCTTGTCTTCTCAGAGCGATTCAACGTGTTCCTCCTTCCCTGTCCTAACCTGGACATCTACGGGGAGTGCATGATGCAGATCACCCATGAGAATATTTACCTGTGGGACATTCACAACCCTCGCACTAAGCTGGCCATCTGGCCACTCTGCTCCCTGCGGCGGTACGGACGGGACGCCACACGCTTCACCTTTGAAGCAGGACGGTGAGACCTGTCATAGGATGGTTAACAGTCGATAGACTAATACAGATAACTAAATACAGATAAATACACATACTATATAGGCAGTGCTTGGCATAAACGCTAGCACTAAATGCAAGTTCAGTATCCAAGAGGCCTTACTGCTGCCTTCCACACTGCTCGATCAAATCTGACCATGAACCTCACTGGCCTGTTTGTCAGCCCATTCTCCTCTGCAGTCCTGCTTCACATTGGGTTGTTGTGTTGTGGTGTGTAGGATGTGTGACAGTGGTGAAGGCCTGTACACCTTTCAGACCAGAGAGGGAGAAGAGATCTACCAGAGGGTTCACTCCTCCACACTAGCCATCGCTGAGCAACACAAGAAGGTCCTGCTGGAGATCGAGAAAAACAGCAGGGTGAGGACCTGGCTAATATTTGTCATCAGTTATTTATGATATTTTCTTGATTTTTTTAAAAATCTCTGGTAATGTGTGTATTTGAATCCCAGTTGTTGTCTAAGAGTGCAGAGCCTCGTTCCTACCCCTCCACCCCTACTGCCATACTGCCCCGATCCGCCTACTGGCACCACATCAATGGAAAGCACGCCAGCATGGACACCGCCGGTAGAGGCCACACACCACCCTTCAGATTCTTTTTCTGTGTGTGTGTGTGTTTGTGTGTACACACACATCTGAATCTGCTGATCTGCTTGATGCTGTAGTAATGAGTGTCTTTCTCCTGTCTGCAGGTGATACATCAGAAGAGGATTTTCTGTCTACCTGCCTGGCTTCTGACCGCCATGCCACACTGCCACTGGCACACAACACACATGAACAGTCACACCTGCACATACACACACACTCCCCAACACATTACCCCACGTACCCTGGACTGTGACCAACGTGCATGCACACACACACACACACACGCACACACACACGCTTTCTGCTGCCTCGACTTGGATGATGAATTCTACACATAGCCACATGCATGCACTCTCAGTTCACACACACACCAAGGGAAACACATTATCAGTTTTTGGAATTCGTTTTACAACCCGACATCACACTTCATAGGACATGTTGGTGGTGGTGGTGGTGGGACTAATGCTGGCCAATAGACCATCTGAACCATCTGAAACTGTTCTTCATTAGACAAGGAATATTGGAAGTTTCATGCTCAGATTGGCATGTGCTGACTCTTGAGTGCAGTGTCTCAGCATGCTTTAAACCATCTAGTTAGTATTGCATGTTTTCCAACTACACATAAAAACTTCAGTCTCAAAGGCGTGTGCAGTTTGTGGGGAGATTCCTTTACTGAATTTATACTGCATCTTTTTATTGAGATAACAGTTCCCACAGATGATGTCTGGTAGCATGAAATACAATGGCCAACACAGGTTATAATATTATGAAGGTCAACAACACAGCTAATGTTTATCAGTCACTGAGACACCAGATCCCAGTGGTTGTTCCTACACAACTCAGTAACTTATATTCCCAATAATTAACAAGTTGTTTTATCCCACCGTGGACATTCAGGATAGTTATAGGCATCTTTGCAATGTATGGAACGACACACTGTACACATTACAGAGTTAAGGCTGTATTTGGAGAAAATAAAGAACCCAATGTGAACCACCAGAGGGGGCTAAACAGTGGGAAAATGTCAACAAATCCATGTCAGTTAACAAAGTTAACAGGTTTTTTTTTTTTAAAAGCCCATTGTAATGTCAAATAGATTTGTTTATTATTTGACATCTCAAAAAAATCCTATTTTGGTCTTTATGTTGTCCATTGTCTGGCATGACAGATTTAATTTATTATTTAATTATAATACTCAGTAAGTTAAACAGAGAGATGCAGGAATATCAGTAAATCTGTGCTGCAAGAAACAAGGTCACACAGATTTGAAACATATTTGGAGAAAATAAAAGAGCAAATGTTAACTTATTGCTGTTAACGGTTCAACTTCTGCTTTCTGTTGCTCTGTCACTGTTTTCCAACATCCTGTTGATTATTTAATGGGGTGGTTAAAATGATAAAACATTAACCATGCAAAACATCCTCAAATGTCAAAGCCTTCTCATCAGAGAAGTAGGCTACTGTCATTGAACCAAACCTATGTCTGAACCTCATCAGGGTGAAAATCTATTATATATCTTAATCATTTTTCTTGTGGCAATTTAGCATAAGTGAGTCTGAGAGTAACTGTCTCCAATCTTACCACTGAAACTTTCCATTTCTCTCACACCTGCCCTGCTTCCCAACACTGGTCTTAGATCATCCACAGCTGTCTGTTTGACAAATTAAGTCGACTGACAAGGGGAAAAATGAAAAGAGGATTCTGCTGTCTTCAACATAGTGGCTAACTTTACATTTTGCCTTTTATGACAGGGATGTGGGAAACTGGAAGGCTGCCTGTTTTTTTTTTTTTTTTGTGCAAGGAGTGAGTTGATCCATGTTCCAGGAATGTCAGGGGTCATTATCCCTCGATTGTTGCTCTTTGACTCTGTCATAAGCTTTGAGGACTGTTGCTCTGATTGTGAAAATTTTACCACACCTGTATGAAGTCTGGGAATACCATCACTACATTGTTATAATATGCCTCATCTCTAGCTCCGGAATAACTCCATCACCTCTGGAATCTGTATATTTGAAAACTTACTTTTACTTATTTCATGGTAGTTGTTTTTTCAGGAGTTAAAATGGGTGAGTTAAGCATTGAGGCTGATTACATGAGGTTTGCATTTTGTGGAGATGCATGTTTGTGTGCTTAGATACCGTATGAGTGTTTTACATATCGTTATTTATATGAAATATCAGTGTGCATTAAAGGGAGTGTGTGTGTGTGTGTGTGCGTGTGACCTGTAACAATAAGCTGTCCCCACTTTGTCTCTTTACACAGACATCTGCACCTAAGGAAACAGCAAGAACATTTACAATCCTCTCTTCTGCTCAGTTGCCTCTCAGTGTGAATCTTTTGGCCTTACATTCATGACAGTCACATCATCATGTACATGCTGTGCCATGCTTTTTTTTCTATTGAAACCATAGAGAGAAATCCTTCAAAGGGGTATTTTCTTTGGAAAAGCAATGCTTTCTGGGAAATCCTGTCTTCAATGAGCACAATAAACTGAACCACAATTAAAATATATTTAAAGAAAATAGAAAGAAAATATTTAAAGTCCTTTTTGAAGATCATATCCACTCAGAAACCCATATCTTTAGTCTAGATAACTGCATCAAATCACTGAGAAAAGTCACTATTTTTGGTTGTTTACTCTTTCTATACTGTTGTCACAAACACACACTCTCCCTCCTTTTGAGGGAACACACCAGGGGCCTGTTCCATCAAGCAGGATTACCAAATAAACCAGGCTTATTTCGTTAGTCTGTCTTATTTTCCAGTGGATCCTGTTCCATAAAGCAAGCTTAGCATAGTTCAAACTCAGTTACCACGGCAACTTATGCTAGCAAACTAACCTGATCTGGACCAGGCTAATTGTCAGGCTTAGCCTGAGCTGCCGCTTAACTGTGACACTTATCTGAAAGAAAATATAGTATTATATGACTTCATTAATCACCATCAATAAAATATTAAATAAAATACATCATGAAACACTGTTTTAAAGACTATTTATTACATTTACAATGTTAAATATTGCAATTAAAATAATGGTACACCAAGAGAAGTTAGGGGGCGTTTCCCTTTTGTTGTACCTGTAGGCTGGACCAAGGCGTA